>ML993883.1:1191-124336 GCA_010093945.1 Delitschia confertaspora ATCC 74209
TTGAATCGATTACTCGACGGGTATTAACAAATGTTATATTTTTTTAGAAACCCTGCTTGGTTTGAAGGGGGCAAAACTAATTCATCCCTTACAATATCTTGGTTCTCCAAAAAAAAAAAAAGAAATAACTTCTTAAACCTTCTTCTTATCATCTATTACCTACTCAAAGCACAGGAGTGGCAGAATAAATTCTACTTCCACGACTAGAGTATATATGTTTGCGCCAACAGCGTGTTCCCAGCTCGGTTCGTTAGTCTTTGCCGTTCAACATTCACTGGTTTCCTTTGCTTACCTATTTATGGTTCATGGCCTGCTTATGTAACTTATGCACTTATCACATATTCGGTATATTAGCACAAGTGACTGAAAGAGAGTTCTGAAGGCTTAGGTATATTTCGAGATTGGAGAGAACAACCCCAGAGACGATTTCTGGATGAGATTGATTGGATGGTTTACTGCAGGCAGCGTGACCGAGCAGCTGCCCTAGAGAAGGCTTGTGAGGTAGCCACAAAGCGCAGAGCGCGTAAAAGAAAGCGAATCCGGGAAGCACGAAGCCTTACAGTCGAGCAGGGCTCCGAATTGAGCACTCATAACGTTGCTAGAATAGTAGAAGGCCAAAAAAGGCACAGAAAAGAGTCTCCCGCTGATGGAAAGCACACCGTGTCTCCGGCGTTGCACGCGGCTGCAAACAGCCTGGGGTACCACTCTCGTATGTGCCAAAGGGATAGGTAGATCCTATATAACAGTATAGACTACTTTAGAGCACTGCGTCTTCCAGCGTTGTAGAGCGGATTGCGTTCAAGGTCAAATTTGGATGATGAGATGACCGAGTCGCTTGGCAAGTACGTTATATATTCTGTATATCTTTCAAGGTTAGATGGCGAACGCTCGGCTAGTTTTATGCCTTGGACGGAATAGAGGGGATAGAGAGACCCGGCAAACTTCTATATGCTATCGAAACGCCACGGGAAATGTCTACACCTGGCTATATCACACCACCGCTTTCCCTTGCTCTGTCCTTAGGTCTCCTCATAAGACTAATCGTCAAGAACATCCGACAGACTTCGTCTCATTCGACATCATTACAATCTATCCCAATCAAGAATTCAGCTGCAAGATTAGCCCTTGCAGCGGGTATGAATGTGCAACCAATCAAGAGAAAACTCATGTGCATTCGTTTGAGCTGGTCCCTGTTCATCATACAGACACAACCTACGTTATGTTCTCTAAGCGAAGGAAGAAAGGAAGAAAGGAAGAAGAGGCTAGGTAAGCGGACGTAATTTATTAGTGGCTGTGTAGATCACGGATTCGGGTCTATAGTCCATGAACCGAAGTGCATCCCACCCACTTCGCCAAATCAACGTCGATTGAGTCACGGTCAAATCACGCACTCTTAGATTATTAACAAGCCTGAAGGCTCACAGCGTTGAATACCGCCGCGTCAATTGCAGTTTTTTTTTTTGGAACGTTGCCTCAGCCTTCTCCTCAGTTGTGATAGACAGGTGCTCTTCTTGGTTATTTCTTTACAGGTCAAAGTATTTATTCTTAACAGCTATCAATAGAGTCATTTATAAAGGTCAACGCATACCTGAAGGGAGCTTCTCTCGAAATTATTATTGTGCATAGTACTCGTTTCTATCTCGCCTCTCCTACGGCGTCTGACAAAGGATCTTTGTCTACCGAACCTCCTCAGCTACATATCCAAATGTCACATAACAGCATGACAGCTATAATGCCATACTATGAAATTAGAAGAATCACTTCGGAATCATGAAATCCAATGAATATCCCATAAATGCAGCCGCACAAGCAAAATCAGGCACATCCACTCCCACTATATCTCTCTACCCACCTCTTACCCAAGTGAATCATTTACTTCTTCCCCCTAACATCATCCCCCCACCTCAACCTTCCCAACCTTCCCCTAACCCCACTATGCCCCTCTTCTCTCCCCCCCTCCCCCTCGCTCTCATGCGTAGCCGCCTCCCTTGTTGCCGCTCTCTCCCTCGTCTCCATTCTCGGCTGATCCGCAAACCGGATACTCGCCCTCTGTCCTCCATTCTGAGGGCTTGGCATCCCCGCAGCCAGCTTCCCCCCCTCACCACTCTTCGTCCCGCGCCCAGTCTCCAGAGGATCGCCCATTTCTTCCTCATTCTCCGATTCGGAATCTGGGCTGTTATCTTCGCCAATACCGAGAGCACCTAGACGACGTTTGCGTTCGGCCGCGGTTTCGCCTTCATCCATGTGCGATTTGGGGACTTGGGAGCTCGAGGTTGCGGTCTTGGTTTGGAGAGTTTCTGCGGGACGTTCTGCGAGGCGCGCTGGAGAAGAGGATTCCGAGCCTGAGAGCGCTGCTTCGCGGCGGCGCCGTTCCGCGGGGGTTTCGAGGCGGGCGGTAGAAGTATCACGGGACGAGCCTGCGGCGCCTTCTGTTGAGCTGCCGTTGCTTTCGTAGTCGCGGACGTTGACGGGGACGGTGTAGGTGTGAGCTGCTTGCCTGCGCCGGCGTTGTGCACCTGTCTCCCCGCGATGAGAATCATCCATGGAGTAACTGGCCAGATCTTGGGTGACAGAGTGGAATGGGATGTCTTCTCCATCACTATCCACCAGTGCTAAGCCTTCCGGACCCGTGTTTCGCCCATCTTTCCTAGCTTCCGGAGAGGGGACTTTCTGGAGTTCGGCCTCGCCTTCTTCGCCGACAACAGGAGGAAGGTCGGTCGTCTTTGCAGCTCGCTTACGCGCAGCATCTTCTTTGGCATCTTGCTTGACCTCCCTCTTCACGCCTTCAGGAACATTGCTGTCCTCAATCAGTTTTGCGCGCTCCTTGGGGTTCAGTGTCGACATCTCCTTGATAAATTCAGCCTTGGACATCCTTCTTCCTCCCGCAGTGACCGTGAAGCGGATATTATCGTCATCAGGATCCTCCTTCTTCTTCTTCTTACCGTTGGCAGGAGAGCTTGAACTGTCTGAAGGGCCCGCAGCACCCTCTTTCGAATGCTTATGGCCCATGAAAGTTCCCATTCTCTTCAAGCTCTCCATAGCACGCCCGCCGTGCTCAGCCATGGAACCCTTCCTGTCCATACCTGGTCGTTGCGGTTTGGAGGCAGACGGGATATCGTACTTCTTAATGACCTCACCATCTTCATCTTCAACAATAATAGTGTTACCAAACTGATAAGCAAGAGCCGGTCCACGTTTTCGTACCGGCTTATGGGCCTTGGGTGGGACGGACGGTTCTCCGCTCTCGTGGTGTTTCCCCGGACGGCCAGAGAAGCTCTCCATGCGTTTGCGCATATGTTTCCAGGATGCACCGGGACGTTCGACACTATGCTGGGCGGCGCGCACCACATTGCCAGGCGCCTCTTCCAGCTTTCCGCCATGCTCGGTCTGCGCAACGCCATGTTCAACGTGCTTTTCGCGCATTTGCCGACGGGCATCCGCTTCGTCATTGCCTTTGCGGACAGCCTCCGATTCCCCTTTGGCATCTCGGACATCCAAAACATTGCCTTCTTCGTCTTCGATGACGGTCTTGTTCCCTTCCTCATATATTTCTTCTTCCTCTTCACCATTAGAGTTCTGTCGTCCGCGCCTCTCTTTCGCAGAACCCCCAGGAGACTCGTCACTAGGAACAGCCAACGTGTCTGAATCCTGCATGTAGGGTGAGGACGTACCCTCTTCCTCCTTATTTCGCCTGTTGGGGGTAATTGCAGACTGAGAGATGGGGCCGCCAGGTCCATAGCTATCCCATCTCTTGTGACGCCCGGATGGGCGCACAGAGCTTGACCGGCTGGGGTTCTCCTCCTCTTTCTGACGACGAAGGAACTGACCCGGCCAAGTGTTCAGAGGAGACGCTGGCGTTTCCAAGCCTTTCTCATCCACAGACGATTCGGAGGGTCGCCGAGCAAGAGACATGGACGACTTGGAACGGGACTGGATACGGGGTAGTCGGTCCATCCAGTTGGGGCCGTCATCGTTGGCTTGTGTGAGCGTGTAACTCAATGTCAAGGTGTTGATCCGTTTTCCGAGAGTGAAAACGGCAATTGAGCTACCATGGACAATGATACTGCAAATGACCAAGAACGTCGTGATTGGCCATATCAACTCAATGATATTCAAGTGCTCGAACCCTTCCTCTGGTAATACGGCCAGTGGTGTCGTCGTGTCGGTCTCGAATTCGGCTCTTGCTAGGATGGCGACAAACAGCCCTCCTACTCCGATAGGCCCAAAGTGTCCAGCGAACAGAGCCTCGCGCCAAGTCTTGATATCCGGAATAACGGGTTTGAGCATCATCATGATTGGTATACGGCGGAATAAGAGGACGAAGATGCCCAGCACAACTAGGCGCCAAGGCGAGGTCCCGATAATGTGAGAGTTGTACAATTCCCAGGGGATGATGGTGCCAAAATACACGAAAAAGGCCAAATTGATCAACAGATCGATAACGTTGGACACGTGTGCCTCTTCCGTCTTCTCGAGAAACCACCCATCATTGGAGAAACCAACCCCGGCGGCGAAGCCAATCAGCAAATCGTCCATTCCCAGGATACTACCCGACCCAGCGCAAAAAAGGGCGAGCACAAAGTAGAACACAAGGAAACTCTCTCGATCGATTAGGTCGCGTTCATGCGCAAAGCGGATCAAGCGACGAGCAATGTATCCAATGATCACACCGTAAATGGCACCGAATACACACTCGTAGAGAATGGATACGCAGAACCAGTGTAACGCGACTTCGTTGGCATTCGGCCGGTAGCGAATCAAATACACGGCAAGGTATATGAAAGGGAATGCCATGCCATCGTTACAGCCGGATTCCGCAGAGAGAAGATCTCGCAAATGCTTGGGCACACGCTTCGCGAATTTGCCTTTTCCGACAACAGACGATGCCAAGACGGGATCCGTAGCAGTCACACAAGCTGCGATACAAAGGCTGTCCAGCCAGTTTAGATGAGCGCCAAACATCCACCAGATGAACAGACTTGTAATGAGCCAGCCGTACGCCATGACGGGTATCAAAAGGAGCGTGACCGACTTCCAGTGCTTCTCCATGTACGCGCGAGGCAATTCGACTCCGACGGCGAAACACTGGACGACTAGAACGATTCGCGAGAATTCTAGAGTAATAAGATCTGTGTTGCCCCATTCCATAGGATTTATTAGATTTGCCGCATGCGGGCCGAATATGATACCACATATCGTCGCGACAGTGGCTTCGCCTATGTATAGGCGCTCCTTAATGACGGACGAGCATAACATGAACAGGGTGGTAAACCCTCCAAGTACAATATATACTAAATGTGGTTTCGTGATTGAGAGGTGCTCCCACGCCATGGTGAAGTGTTTACTGGGACTCTTGTAAAGTTTATATCGAAAACGACTGTGTTCGGTGGGGTAGTGGGACCGACAGTTTGTTACTTGGGACGAATAGACAGCTCGGGGAGTTCGGTTCTAGGAGGATGATGGAGGAATATGGTTGGAAAATCTAGATCCTCGACTGGCTTCATGTAGGGAAGGTGCGCCCAGTCGCCGCTCCTATAAGGACCCCGATGGGCGAAGGAGTTTAGTTGTGGTAGGCGGGGCGGATGAGGAAGTTCCAGTGCTGCCGAAAAAAAAAAAAAGTTAGAGGAAGAAAGAGAAGACGAAGGTAGCAAGCACAGAGAGAATTGACAGAAAGATTGAGATGCTTACCTAGATAGCCAAGCTCAAGCTGCAATACTTCCAAGCCCGATGTTAGAGTGGGTATGACGCGTGGGCGACCCAATTTCTGGTCCCAAGCCGCTTGAGCTCTAGTTACGGATATAGATCCGCTGTGTGTCAATTGCACCGTACAAGGCGCAGAAATGAGACAAATGAACGAAGGTAATATAAATCAAGGACGCTCTGTATAAGCAGAGCTATGGTAGAAGTAAGAAGAGGTAGAGGTTGCTGGTTGTTTGGGGCAGGGTAGCGATTAGAATGAGGGCATTTGGCACTAAAAATTGGCCCCCAGGCCTTCGGTTAAGAATAACTCTTGGCCAGTTCTTGGCCTGCGTATTCTTCTCTCCGTGCACCCCGCTCAGAACCAATCACGGACCCCGCTCTCCAACCCACACTCAACCTCACCTCCACGACAAGACTTTTCTCCTCCATCTACCAAGGCAAAAAAAATTTCAAGGAAACTCATTCAATCCGAGGCCCATTGTGCTTATCTTATGCTTCCTCAACACCAAGACTGACCATTCAACCGTACTATGATACTACCGCCTTCCAGTCCCTATCATTACCGTGATTAGTGTGGTGTACTCCGTTCAATATACGCCAGATAACCTGCATGCATTCATTCACCGCACTCCACAAATGATAATGGACGCCAGCCCCACGCCCGCCACACAGGGTCTTGGCTGGCAGGTTACCTGATCTCTAGCTTTACACTTTCGGAGGCAAAGTTTCCAGCCTGCGGAGGCCATCGGAGCGGGCTCCGCCGTCCACTGGCACCAATCTTGCCCATCAAAATAACGCGGTCAGCAGGTGGCCATCCCCCAGGGTTAGGTGGAGCCCAAGGGGAAAAAGCAAAAAACTGACACCAACGCCCAAGAGGTGAGTTGTGAGAAATAACCAAGTCTCACGATATATAAGAGAGATCCTATGTCTAGAGATGCCTACAACGCTATACACTGAAAATTATTCTCATCACAGTCATATAACCCATATGGACAACTCCTCCAATCTTATATAATACCGCCTTTCCTATCCAGTTCCAAACAAGAAAACTTGATCAAGACGGCCAAGGTAAAGACGTGGCTTGTCTTTGAGAGAAAAAGCAATTCTGGTATAGTATGACCAATATACCACCCACGTAACGCCTCCCGACAGCACTCTCAGATGCGTAGGGCTTGCAATCGACTAAGCTCGAACTTTTCCGCAGCCAAAGAGAATGAAAATAAAAGAGAAAGTGGTATCCAGAAATAATGTTGTTGAAAGAATATGCTATGCAAGGGGTCTCCAGACCATGCAAATTCAACGGGCGAACATCGTGATGTCAAACAATATATGAAACATAGGTGGTCGTTACACAGTGCTCGGTTGGCCAAGAGGCATATGCACAGGCGTCTTAATGCCCAACTGGTAGCCACGTACGACGCTCATCCAGACTCCTGCTATTGACACGACTGCCTGGCGTGAGGGGGATCTCAACTCGGCCCTGGCTGCCACCCATCTCCCCTTCGCTGTCGTCTTCATAGGCGTCAGACAACCTTGCAAAGTAGTCGGCTAGACCGCTCGTGGGAGACGCAATTGTCTCGTAAAGAGGAGGTGGAGTCTCCAGTGGAGGGGGAGGGAGCTCGTCTTCGAACGCCGGAGGATTGAAGGAAGGTACGCGGAGTAGATGAATGGGTCGTTGCAATGCCGCATCAACAGGACCGCCAATATGGGCTTGTTGTGGCCTTGCAAGCCCTGGACTGACTGGCGTATCAATTGTACTCGAATGACTCCGGGTTACAGAGCTCAAAGTAGGCACCAAGCTGGTGGGTGTATTCCGGCGCAGTGGAGCACCTGGACAGCCGCATTCGGGCATATGCGCACTTTCGGAACCGCTTTCGGGTGATGAGTAAGCAGGCAAAGCAGTGTTCGCTTGGGTTGCTCGGCAAGACAAGATATGGAAAGGTGAATCGATGGAAATCTCGAAATGTCGTCTTTTTGAAGGATCGTTGGGATCAGGCTTGGAGAGACGCATCACGATCTATGGAATGGTCAGTTGAGCTGTTGTAGAGGCACTTGAGAGAAACAAACCTTGATCCAATGGTGTACTTGAATGTTTTGGTACGTGGTGTCGAAGTGTAACCTTGTTTGCTTGTCTTTGTCTTTCATGCTGTGACAGCTGGGAAGTTGGACGTTGAACTCCATTTCTGTAGGTCCGATATTTACATCTCCATGAAGATCACCTAGAAGATTCGTAGGATCTTGAACAGGCACTTGCTCGCCTCGCGCTGCAGCTTCGCGTTGGTCATAGGGAACGCCTCCGCCGGACGTAATTCTCATAGTGCTCCCTGGAAATGTACTTATCGCCGGACCGTCGGCACGCTTTTCAAACAACAGCACCTTGCGAGTGGGTTCCATGCGGTGAACTCGCTTGTTGGCGCAGAAGTACTCGATATTTTCCGTTACGAAAACCTTAATCCTATGGCACTGAACTTTTGCCAAAGGTGTAAGTTTGAATGCGATGGGGACCTGAGCACCTAATGGGAAGGATTTGCCGGATATCACAATATCATAGTGTAGTTGATCTTCCCAGCTTCTGCTGATGGCAATTGGTTCGACCTGTTCCAAGGAGCCTTCTGATGGAGCACGGATAAGGGTGACTTCCTTGGAACCGACAAGGTTGGCACGGAATGCCCCGGCACGCTCCACAACGGCTTCCAATTCGTACTTGACGGATCCAAGTTCCACGTCGATGGTCTCCGGGAGATGGCTATCCAGTGGTAATTCGAAGTTGTACATGTAATCTCCAGGATTGAAAGTTCTGTACCCTTTCTGTGCCACGGATGGGCCGTTACTCGAGGATTCTCCTTTTCCAAAGCTCCGGGACTGGTTGACGTGGAGTGATAAACGCTTTTGGTCCTTCGTGCTGAGATTCGAGGTTGAAGTATTCGGAGACTCTCTTCCGAAAATGTCCAGAGAGGGCCTTCGGCTTTGGGCGTAAGAGGGAAGAAGTTCAAATTGGTCGGCACCCGTTCCCGTCTCAGCAGAAGGAAACTGAGCGTTGAAGAATGGCCATGTGTGACTCATGATAATGTCGGTCTCCTCGAAATCAACCTTTTTCGGGGGTATGCCTGAAATACTAGTCAGCGTGAGTCGGCAACAAGAGGATAGAATCTTACCTTCGGGCCATTTTGTTGTTGCTTTGCCTCGGAATTTTAGAGAAATTGCTTTTATTTTAGAAGGCTTCGTCACTCTCAAATGTAGACTGCCGCGAAGCATTGCTGTACTGCGGTCAGAGGTGTCAGAGTGTTCAAAGCCTTGAAGAAACAGTACGGGCTCGGTCAAGTCGATGCCAACACTGATTCCATTTCCGGAGGCCAGAGGCTTATTTTCTGGTATAGCTCTGACGGTGCTATTTACTGCATTCTTGATGACACTCCTTCCGCTTGGGATACGATGCGAATGGTGAGAGTCGACTAAAGTAGGCCGGGTATTCGTATTCATGGCTGGTGCCGATGCTCCAACTACAGAATTGCGGGGACTTGTCCGCATATTGTCGGCCCACGACCACCTCCTGCTCTCGGAGGGAGAGACGACAGGGGGCGTGTCACTACTCAAAGAGGACCTCTTCTGTGTGCGGTCTGTTTTTTTTTCTGTAGAGAAATGTGCGTCTATAAAAGACCGAATGAACCGTTTGGCGTTCTCTCTAGGGCCTGCCAGCTTTTCAAATACGAACGATTGACTACTGGAGCGACGATAGAGCGTAGGGTCAGGGGCGACGTGAGCGATATGAATACGATGTGGTCTTCTATTTCGCCCTTGGAAGAAGCCGGCTCGACGGCGGGAGGGATCAAGAAGATGTTCGGGAATATAGGAAAGTCGTCCGCGTTCGGTATAAACTGATAAATAGTCTGTCATGATGGAGTAAGCGTCAGCGGAAGTCAATGGCAAGCAGGTCCAGTATGGGAGTGCTGTAAGACATGAGGAAGTTGGCGAATGGGAGGGTATTCGAGAATTAAGTAAGAAGGAAGGAATAGCAAATGAGTTTGTACGACTTGCCCACAGTCAAGTGAGCAAATACAAAGGAGTAGTTCCTGGCTAATGTGACGGTACCATGGCCTGGTAAAGATGTTTTCAGGGAAGGGTCTCAGGGAGAAGTTCTCCTCTAGGGACAAAGAGGATGAGGTGAGTGTGTGTGTGGGTGAGTGTGTGTGGGTGAGTGAGTGTGGGTGAGTGTGTTTGTGTGTGTGTATGTGTGAAGAGGCAATGAGACAGACAGGTACTCACCGAGTCATTCGGTTGTTAATAACGAATATGAACCAGCATGGCGGTACGGTAATTCAAAGTAGACGCAAGCACATGCCACGGCGCTGTATGCGGAGCGGTCAAGAGGGACAGGTGTACGGAGTACAGATCGCTGTTGATAGTGCGGGACGGGCCAGTCTATGCAGATGGGGTTTGCTGTACTGCAAAGTGATGGGAGGGGACGCTAGGTGAGAAGGATGGAAAATCAATAGAGGCCGTTGGACATATCGTGAGGAGGTTGTTCTGGTGTCGCCGACCAAATACCGATCAGGGAAAGGAGAGAAGAGGGGAGTTGTTGTTGTTGAACCTGGATACGGCTTTGATGCGCAGGGCAGGGCACTACGAACGGATGACGCGGGATTCACAGAGTGGCTGACCGAACTAGGATGGGCGGGCGCTGCAGGCGAGAGGTTTGGGTGTGGGGAGCAGCGACTGCGGGCGATCACAGGCAAACCCGGGATTGTTTCCAGCCAACGAGCAACCAGAGAGATTTTGCAATGCGGATGGTAAGATCTGAATATTCCTGAGCCGGGTATGAGTTCCAACGAGAATATGGCATGGGACGAGAAGCACATATAAACTTGTTACCCGAGGGGTTACGGAAAACTCTTGTATTTGACGCGCTGTTGAGGTTCTCAGGACGCTCTGTGACATCAGACTTGGACACCATTTTTCAGGGCACGGCAAGGAACCACAACGTCCAGCAAGCGTCTCTCCCTCAAAACTCCGATCCACCTGGAGCCATCCGTGGCCGCCATCGGCCTGCTCGGCACCCATCCGCCATGACCCTTTTCTGGTCATGGATGACGGAACCAATCTGTCTAAACACCACGGAAAACTTTATCAAATACTCCCGCGGGGTTGAGACCCCCGGGAATTCAGCATGCATTGCAGAACTTCGCTGTCACGGCACGGCTGTTGGAATGCAGTCGGGTACACCTCGGGATTGCTGGTTGATCATTCTGGCTCTGATGTTCCTACGAGTCATGACGAAATCTCATCGGAATATTAAAAATTGTTTGTGCAATAACTCGTAACAAAATGCAAAATTATGCAGCGTTGATGTGTGCGCCGTTTGGGGCGAGAGAAGCGGATCAGAAGACGGGATACCTCTTTGAGAGTATCAAGTTGCCTAAATCTGCAGGTGATATATTTGTCAAAGTCCCTTTTGGTGTTGCGCTCTCATGACCATCGTCACCAACAAATCATAATAAAATCCCCCTTCGCCAGCGCTGCTCTCTTTGGATGCGACCACGTATCTCGCCGAATCACACAAGGATCTTCCCTTCTGGACAAGACCATTTTCGAGTCTCCAGGAAACTTTAGGAATGTTTTACGACGATCGACAGCTTGCGCTCATGATGATTCACACTCATGCGTCTTTTGTATGGTCCGATTTCGCACAGAAACCTCCTTATCGATGAAGGACAAAACGACCGGGGGGTTCGTCGCATCGTTGAATGCGAATATAGCGTCAAATACACTATTGAATTTTTGAAGGTGAAGCGCGTGAAGGGTCCTTGTCGACGAGGGTTGCCACTCTGAATTGAAGATGGAGATCTCCGGCGGGATCGCAGTCAAACGTCTTGTGGCTTGGACGCGGGGCTGAAAATACATTTAAGCTTTTTTCTAGTCCAGGCTTTATCATATAATCACGTGACTGTAGTTCCCCGCAACGCGCCTCGACTTTCTAGAGTGGTGTCTTGGCAGCGATAGGACGCGACTTTGGACTTGCACCTCAACCTCATTATCTAATCAGGAGAAGGCGCCCGCACACCACCACGATGCTCGACAATGGGGACAATGGTATGCTCAACCGCCACTTTTTTTGTAATCTGAAAATGCTTACCCTTTTTAGGAAAAAGTCGAATGCCCCTTGCGGGTGCCATCTTGTGTTGCACAGCTATTCCCCCCGAGAGACGGGTGAGTATCCATCTAACTATGTCACTGGGACCTCTGCTGATTCAAAATTGTCAAGACTGAGTTGGGACATATTGGCTCGCAGATGGGTGCCATCCACAAGCTCGACCTAACCTCGGACGTCACACATCTCATCGTCGGGAATACACAGAGCAAAAAGTACGAATACGTGTCCAGGGCCAGGGAAGACGTCAAGGTCGTCCTGCCGGAATGGCTTCAGGCTCTGAGGCAGTTGTGGATACACGGAGAAGATGTCGATCTGGCTGCACTCGAAAAAGAACATCGTTGTCCTACATTCTTTGGGCTGAAGATCTGCCTCACAGGCTTCACTGATCGTGCGTATGTTCACATAAGATGTAGGGGTACAATGCTAAAATCTTTACAGCGGAACGACGTCTCGAAATGCAAAAGACTATCATAGAGAACGGCGCCACCTATAGCGGCGACTTGACGAAAGATATTACACACCTCATAGCGGCTGTACCGGAAGGGGCAAAGTATCAGCACGCAAAGAGCTGGAATATACCAACCGTGTCCGAAGAATGGTTGCAGGACAGTGTGAAACGAGGCATGGCACTCATGGCTGAGAAGTACCATCCATTGATTCCGAGGGAAGAGCGCGGAATAGGAGCTTGGGAACATAGGCAGAGCATTTCTCCAGGACTAGGCAAACGCACCAGGGATGCAGGAGGCCCGTCACCTATAGATCCAAATGCTAATCGGCGGAAATTAAGACGATCAGCAAGCACCAAAATGGGGAGCCAGAGCCAGTCTTTCTGGGCGGATATCACGGCTGGTGGACTGGAGAAAAAGAAAGAAGAAGTTGATGAATGGACAGAGGGCGACACCACTGTGGCAGAATTTCCGGCCGAAACCTCCGCGCAATTGAGTACAACGACCGTGCCAGTTCTAGACGAATCTTCCGACTCGGAGGAGGACTTATTTCCGCTCCGCACGCTGGCGAAGCAGGTGCAAAAACAGGACGGTATTTTTGAAGGTCGCATAGTGCTTCTGCATGGATTCGACACGGCCAAGGTCCGTCATGGGTGTATTATATTGTTCCAGACTCCGCTAATACTCGCTTTTAGACAAACATCCTGCGTGACCATCTAAGTAGCAATGGTGCCAATGTGGTCGCCGACGCTACGGAACTGTTAAACTGCCCTCCAGCTGACCTGGAACGGGGGTATGTGATAGTGCCCCACGATGTATCTTTTAAGCTTGCATTGCTTCCGGAGGCCGCTGGCAGTTTAACTGTGGCTACTAATTGGTGGGTGGAGGCATGTTTGTATAAGAAAACCCTGGTGGACGCTGCCGATGATATCCTCTGCAGACCCTTCAGTAGACTCCATATTGATGGTAAGAGACCACTATAGGCTATCATTGATTTTGCTAATTCAGATAGGGTTCGAAAACTTAACCATAAGCTCAACAGGATTTACGAGTGTGGACTTGTTACACGTGAGCAGAGTAATACCTCTTATGGGTAAGTCCACGGTCCATCACAAGAAATGCAATCATTGACGCTAAGCAGGTGGAAATTTTGATGAATTTCTCACTGCTAAATCTTCTGTCCTGATTTGTAATTCTCAGACGCAAAAACCGGACAAGCTTAAGTATGCTAGGCAACAGAGAATTCCTGCAGTACATTCCACTTGGTTATGGGACTGCATTGAAAAGGGCGAAGTTCAACCATTCGACGATTATCTACTCAAATACGACCAACACGACAATTCTGGCAAAACGGCACATACTGGAGTCCCAACCACATCTCTTACAGACGAGAGCAGACCCAAGCCACCGCCAAAGAAAGCCCAAGTACCCCAGTACAAGCCAACGCATCGAAGCAACGCATCCCGTCCCGGTAGGCTTGATTTTGCGCCGAGCCGCTCGGTGACGCTGGAGCCAGATTCCTACGATCATCAGGAAAACGACCTTAATCAAGGCCTTGCCTTGGATGGACCCTCCTCCGTTCCATTACAAGAGCTCCCAAATGGGACCAATGCCTCGCGCCGTCCATCAACGGTTTCTAACCAGTCCACAAAGTCCAGACCGGGGTCCAGTTCTAGTAATTCCGCAGCTCCACCGCAAAACAAACACCTCCTCACGCCAGACTCCTCTGCACATGCCAGAGGTCCCACTCCTGCACCCGATTCAGCAAATCCCGTTGAATCCATCCTACCCGACGAGAAACCGGTGCTCTTGCCTGACCATACCGAAATCATGAAGGAGATTTTGGCGCGCCGGAAAGCTGCAGCCGCCAACTCCGCCATTAATAACGGGATGGAGGATAAACGGAAACGACGAAGATCTAAATTGGGGCGCGCTCCTTCGAACATTTCCAACCCATCCATATCTGGTTCCGCGCCTAACAACACAGACATCGCTGGGGTGCCTGATAACGCGCCCGAAACCGCGCCCGAGAATAAGGCTGACCATGACCCCAATCATGTCGACCTCGTCAACCCTCCAACAGACAAGGGAAAGCAGAGAGTTGTTGAGGAGTACCAAGCCAGCCAGAGCTTATTGTATGAGGACGCGGAGGTAGAAGCGAAGAGAGAGAAGATGATTATGGCGATGGGCGGGACTGTGCAGGCGAGAGGAATGGTTGTGGGGCCGATTGGGGTAGTGAAAGATGTGGTTACTGATGGGGGATTGGGTTATGGTGGGAGGGTGGGGAGGAGGAGGAGGGGGTAGAGTTTGTGTAGTTTGGAAGCGTTAGACGGACGATTGGATTGGAGATGCAGGGGAGGAGGGGTTTGCGTTACTACGCTTCTAAACGGTTTTTGGATCCTTGGGTTCGCGGCAATGGAATGGTTAATGGGTAAAGTTGCATAGCGTGGTGTTTTTAGTTGGGGTTCGGGTTTGGATTCCGTACCTCTGTACGATAGGATCTTTTACATATCTTACAGGGTCTACTAGAACATAAAAATGGATTGTATTCCGAACCCCTCCCGGCTTCTACTTGTGCCTCCGATACCGACAACTTCTCTGTATGCGTCGCTCTACTACAGTGGACAGCTCGCTTTATAAATCAAGCCCTTCTTACATTTGGAATCTGTTTTCTTGGCGATAACCGCCACTCCATTCCAATCTTAGAGACCATCTGAAACCCGTTCTTCTCTCGCTAATGTGCAAAGAGGGCGACTTGCTGTAGTCAAGAGCCAGTTTATGCTAAGACTGCAGCTATCCGATGGCCTTGTGCACAGATATATGATTCGTTGAATACATGAAGCGCTCACAATTTACTGCACCACTTTGATGGCCTCTTGCGGCTATTGACTACCTACCTACCCGTAACCAAAAATAAACATCGCTCCTTGCTTCACATGGAGCAGTTTACGAAGAGTAGCCTTTTTGGTCACCAGAAGCTTTATCATTGACTATTGTGTTTATTACTCCACCACCCCACCTCCTACCCAAATCAGCTTCCCAGGTAGGACCCTTGTCCGACCGCCCATAAAAACAGTGGCCATTCCCGTTTATCGCCCCTTCACCACATTCATGGGCGCCATGATGCAATATTCCTCAATCCCTTACTCAGCGTTGTCACGATGCCCGGTTCATGCTCTACGTCCATTCGCTCTTCAACAATGTCGACATAGAGAAGGTTCTACCTTCTGCCGGACAGCCACTCATTGACCTCGTCCCAGAGCTTCTGGTCCTTGACCAGGCTGCCGCTTGATTTGACACCAGCATACACCTGCACCGCTCATTAGCCAAACCATTCCCCTCCAGAAACACCTATCACCATAGAAGGGGGCTGAACTTACTGCATCCCAAAGTCCAAACGCCGTCTCCAAATCCCTTGGCAAGTCCACACACTGTGGGAAATATCGACTACTCGCCGTCTCCACAACACTCTTCTTCGTCTCGGCACTCGTAGGATCCTCATGCACAATCAACTCGTCAAGATAACTCTTCACCGCGATACCAAGAGCACAGTCATTCTGGATGAGGAAAGGCAACCTAACGCCTAGTCAGTATCTCATCCCCAGCCATCACACTATGCACAAAGGGGGGAGAAATAGCTTACTTCATCCCAACAGTCTTATATTGGTCGAATTCCCGGACGACATCGTGGTTCAGAAGCGCGTGCGCCACAGTGGCTTCCGCAACGTCGCGAAGCGTGTTGCGGACTGCTGTGATCATGGAGTGGTAGGCGAGGAGATGTTGGCTGAGAGGACCGGTGAAGCCGATGGCTTTGTGGTGAAGGGTACCGAGGCAGGCGACGCGGGAGACAAGAAGGTTGTTGCGGCGGTCAATATCTACAGAAGTCAATTAAAAGTCGGTACGAGCTGTGCCATTAGACCCACCTGACCCACGCATCGGAGCCCCGCTGTAAGTGAACATGTTGTCCGAGTTGAGAAGTTTGAGACGGAGAAGCTCGACAGCAACGATAGCCGGTTCTTCAAGCTCAGCATTGCCCTTCAATGCGGCAATGGTTGCTGCAAGGACCTCTCCCCACGGGGTCAGCTTATGGTCTGAGTCGACATACTCGCGGAGAGCGAGGAATCGCCATATGCCATTATAGAGAACCTCATTGGCAGATCGCAACTGTGACGAGTCAGTTTCAAATTCAACTAGGAAGAGCATAGCCCAGATAAAAGGCCCGTAGCCAAGACCAGAGCCCGCGCGAGGAAACGCTTAAGAGGATCCAAGGAAATCGGTATACCTGAGGTTGGTCCTTCACGATCTTTGTTATCGTCTTGCTGGCGAACTTGTCATCCCTGAGGCTCAAAACAGTAGAACCAAGGACTCCGTGTCCCTGTTTGGAGTCAGCTAGAATCCAAAGGCTAGAAGGGCCAATGCCACAAACCTGAACTTTCTTGAAGGCATCTGCGTAGTCTCGCTCTTTTACGTTCCACGTGACGAATTTCGACTTGTAATCGGGGAGATCTTTCATGGTGATCGTACTTGTGTAGTGCTTTGATTGTGGTGAATTGGAGTACCAACACTTCATGGTCAGGTCCTTGTGCTGATAGAAGCGATGGAGAGTCGACGATAGCACAGCGACAGCGGATACTCTGAGCGACGTGAGTTTTGAGCTCACCAGCTTCCTGTACTCCTCCGAGTCGCCTCCATCAAGTGGTTGATCTTCGATGATTTCGGCCGATGCGCGCCAGTTGACGACACGGGTACCGATCAAGCCCTGAGACATGTAGGTGAATAGCTCATCGGGGAGCCTGTAGCCAATGAATTGATGTGAATCATTAGGCAGATTTTCGTGGTCCAGTTGCTGCACCTTTCCATCCGTCGTGAAGATTGGGTGATGCTTTACCGCCATTCGGGCTTTGCGATATTTATCCAGATAGTCCTGGCTTTCGAATCTAGGGTCATTATGGAAATTTATGCACAATTGAATACCGGTTCGTCCATTGCTCTTCATCATTTCGATGGCTGCCAATGGCTTTAGTACATTTTTTCGTTGGGCGACATTAGGATGTGTGGGCAGGATATTGTTGCCCGCAAGCATACAGGCGTCGACGAACATGTCATCTGTAATGTCAATGTTTACGACCTTCTTCATGTCTGCCATCAATGTTTCACGATAGACATAGTTGAACTTGGCGTTGGCGAAGTCCCAGGAGGTGATGACCCGGTTGCACTGGAAGAGGAACAACTCCGAGGACCCGGCAACGGCATGGGCGACGATTTTTGGGCCCAAGGAGTTTTTCTCAAAGTGGGCAAGCTGGAAGAGTGAGTGACAATATCCGCACCTTACAGAGAAGGGGAACTACGTACTTGAGCCCAAGCACTGTATGGTGCCACCATAAAGCAGACATCGTTCTCAGTCAGGTATGCTTGGAGTGGCCGAAACAGCTCCTCTGCCGTAATGTAGCCTAGTTCCTCAGTTAACCTAGCTCTGAATTTCCTACGACTATGACGAGCCTTACTTGACTCTCCGAACCGATTCACTGCACGATCCGCCTCATGTCGGTTGTACAACTCCCACGCATCAGCATTAACCTTCGACTGCTCTCTCTTTGTGAGAAACGGGTCGTCCTTTGTTGCAAACTCCAGGCCGCTGAAGACGAAGAACGGTGTTATATTGTACGACTTGAATTTCTGCATGTCAGACTCGACCTGGTGCTTCATGATGAGGGGGACGCCGCCGAGGGCGGGCACAAGAGGCTCTCTCGCGCCAGGGTATGTGAGGATACGGGTGTTGATGTAGTCGGCAGCTTCGATTGCAACACGGCAGCCACTGAGCTCGACTAAGTCTGCCGTACCGCCGAGTTTCTCACTCCAGGCCTCGAAGTCGTGGATCATGGTGATGTTGGTGCTCTCGAGAGCTTTGGGTTGTGTGGGGTACGGATTCAAGACGCAGGATGGGAGGGTGGGCTGCCGTAGGGTCCAATTGGGGTTGGCAATTGGCGATTGTCCCTGTGCGTCTGACGGTTGATGTTGCGAGAAATTGGCGTAATGAGTGGTGGAAGAAGGCTTAAAGATTGGGGAAGAGTGGTTGAGCTTCATGATGAGCTTCACTTTGAATTTGGCTGGCCTTGGCACTAGCGCGAGTCAGCCCTACCATACTATCCCTTCTTCAGTAGTAGTTCAGGTACCTTGCAACGTCCACCCCGCGGCTCCACTTATCTCAGCTATCGTGAGCTTCTTCACAATTGTATTTGGAGTTGAAAGTTTATACACGGAAAAAAAAATATCATCTAGAGGGAAAGTTAGAAAGAAGATTTTTGAAGAAGCAAGAACCCAGAGCAAGAAACTCAACTATTATATATACTTCAATATCCACTCTTGCTGTCTTCTCAGCATCATCACTATGACTTCTTTCAACGCACAAAAGAGCGATATCCCCGTCATAGACATTTCTATCCCTTCATCAGAGACACCGCATCAGATTCTGCACGCTGCATCTACCTATGGCTTCCTATTCATCAAAAACGACAATGTAATCCCACAGCAAGACATAGACCGCATGTTCGATGTAGTAAGTACCCACTGCAGCAAAGAACCCACAATATGCTGGTATCAAATGTAATGACCAATCTCAAAGTCCCGGAATTTCTTCCATTCCCCTATTTCAGAAAAAGCACCCTATTCCATCCACTCTGAAACCTCAGGTGGCAAAAATCGCGGCTGGGTGGGAATGCAAGCAGAATCGCTGAACGAACACGAGAAACAAGGGGATCCCAAAGAGTACTTTACATTCTCCTTCCCTACCGTCTAGTTGAAATCTATGCTTTAATGATGTACTGACGGTCTTCAATTAAGAGCCTTCAACATGGCAGAACCCACAATCGAGCCCCCTCAACCCCTGCCCCCCATTCTAGATGCATCAAGAGACCTAATAACCTCCTTCCAAACACAATGCCACGCACTCTGCAACACCATTCTCACCCATCTCGCCGCCGCCCTCGATATTGCGTCCTCCTCAGGCGGAGCCCACTGGTTCGCAGAACGTCATGACCAGCTCAAGGGGACCTCAGGCACAATTTTCCGGCTCCTCTATTATCCTCCCACAAAAGGAAGCGATTCCACCTCCATCCGCGCAGGCGCCCACTCAGACTATGGATCCCTAACTCTCCTCTTCCGCAAACCCACAACCAGCTCCCAAACAAACCTGTCAGAAAATGGTCTCGAACTCTTAACCCCCTCCGGATCCTGGTCCCCCGTCCCCATCAACCCGTCCCCCTCCACCCTCTCTAACCCCCCAATCCTCGTAAACATAGGCGACCTGCTCTCATTCTGGACGCGGGGCCTGCTGCGAAGCACCGTCCACCGAGTAGTCTTCAACGAGAATGAGAACGGGAGGAGTGCGGAGAGGTACTCTATGGCGTATTTCTGCCATCCAGTGGATGATGCGGTACTGGAGGGGATTCCCAGCACTCTGGTGCAGGAGTTCGAGGGGGAGGATGAGCAGAGGAGGAAGTTGGGATTGGGGGAGGGAGAGGGGGAGGTGGTTTTGACGGCGAGGCAGCATTTGGACCGGAGGTTGAGGGTTACCTATGGGTTGAAGGAATAGGTAGGGGTTAGGAAAGGAGGAGAATATAGAAGAACAGTCTTAGTTTCAAGAATATTTTTAATATTATTTTCTGTCCACGCTGATATATGCTAAATTTATGGTCTTTTCTACTATGGCTGATACTGAGAAATTCAGGTCACATCAACCAGAGTTAAGGTCAGATGGAATAAGGAAAATAGTGAACGACAGATTCAAGAAAGAAAATGAGGGGCAAACAAGTAAAGGATCATAGAGTGAACGAAGACCACACCTGTTCAATTACCTTTAGGTGACTTACGGTGCAGGGCACTTGTAACGACTGTCGTCTATCAGATGTAGAGTCCGCGGATTATTCAATCACGTGTATCGGTGCATGTGATCGATCCTACGTATGTCAGTAGCGTAACGCGCCCCGTCCCCCACACCTTACTTATCACGTCAGCATGTCTTCTATATTCGCTTCTCTCCTTATTCTAATTCGCTTCTCTCCTTATCCTAATTCACTTCTCTCTTTATCCTAATTCACTTCTCTCCTTACCCTAAAATACTTAATATAGGGTGGCACTCTCCCTCTCTACACAAGTCTGTTTTCTCAGTGCACTAGCCGTGACAGCACTCTTCTACATCCGGGCCCATAGTCATCGGAAAGCATTCTCGAGATACCCGTAAAGATGCCCTCCTACAGACAGGGATATCGTGCGAACCATAGCTATTACCGGTTCGGTAAATCTTAAAAATGATAAACAATCTTGCTAAGAAAAAATTTCGGTAGAATGCCATTCCTAAATGGAAGTTCAGCGACAAAAGCAAAACAAGTAGACGTTCTATAGTCCGGGGATCCCACGTTAGTTGTTTAAGGGCAGTGAAGGGTCCTCGTAAGGTCAATTTATTGCAGGGATATTTGCTGGCCGCCTTATCCGCCCCGCATTTGGAGGGCTTAGGGATCTGGGCGAGTTGTGGAGCTCCATGAGCTCTCCTGTTCAAGAGGCGGGGCAGGTTTGTACCTCTATACTTTGTACCTGATTCTAAACACCTGTTAGTTCTTCCTCCTAGCCACCTACATTCGCACTCATTTCCCTTTGATATTGTTGTTTGGTCTTAAGATGTCCACCAGCAGTTCCTCTTTTCTTGATCATGCTTGGACAGGAGCATATCCTAAATCGAATCAGCCTGTAAAGCAGTCTAAAGCGCATCGGAAACAGAACAGGTGCTGTGACCAGTGTCGGAAAGGGAAGAGGGCTTGCGATGCCACAATTCTTGAGGATTCGCTCCTCGAAACGAACGGGAACTGCCCAAAAGACCAAAGGGTGTTCCATTATAGTGGTAGGTGACAATTGGAGGCTGCATGGTCCGCGGCGTACTGATGAACATGAGCAGACATATATGGTGCCTTGGCCCCATGCAGTAATTGCGAAAAAACTCGGAAGAAATGCACCTTTGAATGGCTACGGTCCCAGCGAATATCGCAGGCCGTTTCGCAATCGCAAGCGTCGCTGCCGTTGAAAAAACGTCGGAAAAGCAATTCTTCTCCTGGTGCTCGAACTCAAATTGAAACGAAAATTCAAGAAGGGCACGATCTGAATGTCGATAACCTGGCAAGCGCGGATCCAAATACTATTCCAGTAGATTTCTTTGGATTCCTCGACGAACGTACTTCCGACACGATACTGGGATCCGGAACGATCGAGGGGGACAACCTAGAATGGATTCTGCCAGAAGCGCTGGGAGATAATCCGATACTGGTATCCGAAATACAATCTACTTCCCAGACGCGAGGAGCATACATCAACGGAAATGAAGTATACCAATGGGAAGAAGATTCAGGTTATGGAGCGATGGCCGATTCGCCGCCTCTGGCCGGAATCCGAGGGCTGGGGCATTTGGAAATCGAAGGCCATGCCCAGGAGTCCGGGAAGAATTCAGATAGCCACATATTGGGGGGTTTGAGCAGTGCGCAAACCGAAAGGAAACGCCGACGGTTGTCAGAAATAACGTTTAGTAACGCATCTTCATCACCTCCCCTGCTCCTCTTGCATCACCTCTCAACAACGATTGATAAGGTACGCATAACGGACGGTCTCTTCGAGATATACCATGATGTTGTCGAGAATGCTCTGTCATGTTGGTTGACCGAGAGGACATGTCCTTACAATAAGAACCCCAAGGTGACGTCTATTGACAAAGGTGAAAAAGGCTGGTCTGATCGCATGTATTATCGCGTTTTCAGGCTGGATCGATTAGCAGACACGATACGTGGAAGAAACTTAACCAAGAAAGAGGACCAAATAGCTTCTAAAGCTATCAACTCGGTGATAGTCTCATTCGCCACACAATGGTCACAGCCATTGGATCCGAAAACTAAAGGTAAGCATCCTTCCTGCGGCGGAGACTTGGCAGGGTGCGGAAATGATGGTATATCGGATCCAGATTCCAGTTTCTATGAGACCGGCAAAAAAGGAGTCCAGATGTCCCCCCTTCCACAGCACTTTGACCGGAAACTCCAAATAGCAAGCTGGCACGAAGCAAGAAAGGCTTTGCAAGAAGCGGAGAGGATTGAGTCATTCAGAGTAGTCTTTGCGCAGCTAATATTCTCTTTGACGCAAAGGCCGTTGGACGGAGGCCCAGGTGTAACAGCCGAAATAAACGTAGCTGGGGAAGTAGAGAGCTCTTCAGCAGAAGAAAACGGATTTTACCATGCAGAGGACAAGGCTGTGTCAGAGTGCGATAAACTCTTGTCAAAACTCAATTTAACCATTGAGAGCGAGGGACCACCCGTTCATCTGGAGCAAGGAGTCAGGCTTATCCATTCGTTGAGATCCCGGATGAACATGGCTGGAGTCCTTGGAAGAGACGTCTTCACCGAAGTCCAACATTCACGGCGGGATAAACATCCACATCCGCCTTTGAACCGGATCGACTCAGCTGATCGCGCAACGGTAGATCTCCTCTTCTGGCTCGGGATAACGTTTGACACCCTTTCCTCGGCAATGTATAAGAAGCCGTTGGTAGTTTCCGATGAGGACAGCGATGTCTGGCTGAGCGAAACTCTGCACACCCCGCAAGACCTAAATCAGGAGGAATGCAGCGGGAAATCTTCTGCAAGGACAGACGGCCTTTGGGAAGACTATCTGCTTCACAGGGATAATAAAAAAGCACCACTCCGGTGGCCATGTTCCGAAAAAACAGCCGCCCAATTGCTCTGCGATGCAGCCCCGATCAAGGTGTTGTTGTTCCGGAAGGTGACACGCCTTCAGACGCTCCTGTCGCGCAATGCCCATAGCCAGAAACTCGAGAAAGCAATGAGCGAAGCTTTGGATGTTTGCAGTTACTGGGGAAAGGTCTATGCCCCCTTTCTTCAGGACTGTGTCCTCCACCATGACCGACTTCCTCCTAAAATTCAGTCCTGGTGTACTGGTCTTGCTGGTCACTGGCACCTAGCATCACTGCTCTTTGTCGATCTTGTCGAGATCATCGACAATGCAGGACTCAGTCTCCAGCCGGACCGCCAACGACGAGCGTCGACCAATTTCGTCACTAGATACCGAGAAAAGAATTGCTATGCTCTTTCTGATTTGGCTAAGTGTGCCTGTCAGGAGAACAGTGACAACAATCACCATCGAAGGGCTCTTTTGACCGAACCATGGACAGTTGTCTTGATCAGAGCATTTGCAAAAGCTGGAACCCTTCTTTTGTTTTCCGGGTGGGCGTCATGCACCAAAGGACCTATCCCTACATACGATGAAGAACCATTTCGCCGAGCTGAAGACTGCGTGACGGCTCTCTGGTACTTGGGGAGGAAGTCGGACATGGCCCTCCAAGCAGCAGAGGCACTTGGGGCAGCGCTGAAGAAGAAACGAACAGCGTGCGAAATAGTTGTGGATTCTATGCAACAATTTCTCAACTACGAGCTGTGGGAAGGCAGTGAGAATTTTGAGACTTCTTTCAGCGCAGAAAGCCTACTGGTGTCATAGATTCGTAATAGTGTGCAGGTAGGGTGTATGCCAAAAACGTAGATAGCTGTTGTCCTCTTCTCTGAAAGCCCATATGTTGAGTTCAAGGCATCCAGTATGTATGTATGAGGATGCTGTGAGGCGGGAAGTTTTGCAGAGGTGAGGAACCGTAAGAGATGGTAAAATTATGTCCATTATGACGCGACGCGTGGAGGCGTGACCATGCGTTCTGCTGGTGAACCCCTGAAATAGCTACTTCCAACGCCCATCCATCGACACACGAGTTAGAACCATTTGAGGTCTCCTCTATACACACTCTCTTTAGGTATCTCGTTCTTCTTCCCCACTGCGATCTTCATTGCTTTCTTTTGAATATCACCACTATTTCTTTTGACAAACACCTGCTCTACCAGTAGCGTTTAACGACCCCTATGAGTGGGTAGTAAACTGTCTGAAGACTATGAGCATAGCCAAGTAGGACGCCCAAATCTCCGAATGGAGCATATACTGATACGAAGGGATGCAGACTGGGGTAAATCCTTGGCGATGGTGATATCCTCCCTATCGCTCAGCTTACCGCTGAGCACTTCCAACGACATGTCCGGCGTCTTCGAATAGCAGTGAATGGAGCGAGCTGGTGGTTCAAGAACCTGAATATCAGGATCACGTAATCAGAGAGAGTGAGTACATCAGCCTATGGTCCCTTGCCCTTTTGCTCACTGAAACCAGAATTCAATGAACAGACCTACCAAGGAATCGGAAAGAATGTTTCTACCGTCTTTGCTATGTACATGTCCAATTGTTATTTATCTTCGACGGGTCGAGACACTCGCACAAACTTAGGCGTCCCGCCGGAAATATAGATTACGAAAATATAACGCTAATTAAAGAAGTCCTGCGTCAGTAAAGAATACCATACCATGATTACTTCTGTAGAGGCCGATGCAGAGTGCGCAAAACTGCAACAAGAACAGATAGCTGACGCGGTGTGGGTCGAAGACGCAGATTCCCTGAAGTTGGGTTGCGATTTATTGATTCGATATTACAGAGTTCTGATGAGAAATGCCAGCACACATACTAAAAGAAGAAGTACGCTTGTCCGAGTTGTCCGGGTGAAAGAGCCAATATAAGCCCATGGTTTAGACCGCGAAGGTCTCGCAGTATTGTCATATTGGGGTGGCAACTACGACGAGAAAGGCTTACCCGGTGCGAACGAAGGCTCTCCTAGCCGTCAAAGCTGGCCTCGGAAAGGGTCTATGTCGATGTCAGAAAGCTTCCGGTCTTCACCCATGGCGAGAACAGTTCAAACGGCAGTTCAAGCACAAAATTTTCGTTTCACCGAGTTTTAGAAATTTAATATGTTTATGATGTACAACTACCCTAAAGTCTTTGAGATTGAGAAACTACATAACCTCGTCGGTCTTAAAAATGGGTCGGAACAGCTTGATAGACTGACACTTGTCCATTAACAGCAGAGATATGTAACATCCGGAAGAAGGGATACCTAAAATGGATCAGACCAATTCACTGCTTGCTCGTGGTGTAAAGAAATCGGCAATGAAAAGTTCTGGCTATTTATTTTACCAATCGACGAACAAAGCAGGATGCATCGGCTCCTCCTCCCTTGAAAATGAAGATTACATTCTCCCATTCAGTCTTATAAGAACTTCATAAAACCACATCCAGCCCCAATACCCTCTGTGTATTAACCTTCATGCAGATTCCGGAATGATGGGCTGATTACTTCCGCGTCCTTGTAACTTTCGCTGCCCTCGTATCGAGTCTCTCTCGGTCACTTCCTTGCTCCGGGGGCCATTGGCAGCCTAGGAATTGTGACGGTTGACATGCTTGCAGAGATTGGGTGGGTTGCCTTGGGTAGGTTGAACCACTTCGTAGTGAATGATGAACCCGTGCGTGGCCAGCAACTCTATTCGGTCGCTTAGTCACTAGTTCCTGGAGGACATCTACCTAGGACTTGCTACCCACCCCTTCCTCCTTCTTCTTCTTTAATCCTTTTCCTTTAATAAAGTTAGCTACCTGGGTAACCAATATAACGATTGACCCTTCTCTTGGGCAACACCGCGACAGAAATCGTCAAATTCTACAAGAATAAGAAAGAGTTCCTGGAAGAGTCCGTGGTAGATCTTCCAGGCTCCGGCTTGACGGCACCGACTGAGGAAGTTTTCTGCAGTTCAGAGAGCACTCTCGGAGGGGTTTTCTTTCGAATGCTCGGTGGGTTCTGGACTGCAGACTCGGTTGGGTTCTCGACTGTATTGTCGGTGGGACCATGGACCTGAGCAGCACATACAGCTGCAGCTATTTCTTTGAGATCTATGACTGGGCGGTGCTCGAATCCGCGTCCGTGTTCGTGTATGTGTCCATGTCTGTCTCGGATTCCGTATCTGTTCTGGCATCTGGATCTATGTGGGCGTCCGCATCTGCGTCCGGACGGACGTCTGGCCAACGCATCATTCCCCGGACGAAGCCCACGATCTTCCGCAAGATACCCCTCCTCCGAGTGGCGCCTGCAAAATCTTCAGTTTTTCGGTCTGGCCAAGTCTCTCATTGATATTCATACCCAGATCCATATTTACTGATGGAGAGATGTCTTCCTCGTCTCCTGCTTTCTCTTCCTCTTCATCTCCTCCTTCACTGTTCTTGGAGTTATCTTCACCGTTATTGAAACCACCTTCATCATTCTGGGAATTAATTTGGCCGTCCTCGGGATCAGTCTCGGTCGCGGTGTTACCAAATAATAAATCTTTTGGCAAACCCCTCAACAGCAAAGCTTTCCACTGGAATACCCCCTTACGATAAAGACGACGTTTACTCAGTCAAGGGAGCGAAAAGCTTCAAGACCTCTCGTCGAGTCTGAACGCCAGCCACCTCTATACCTCTAAAGACAGACTTACGTATGAGCAGTTATGATTGATGTCTGGACGAATCTCGCGACCTTGAACTGCTATCCGAGCTCCCACATGCACTTCCACGCGAGAGACAAACCGGACCATGAATGCATAAATTCTATCATACCTACATTCATAGTTGGTGGAAATATCACATCAAGTATCATGCCAAAGTCCGGCCAACACTTTGGCCAATAATTCCGTCAGTAATCCAGTTAACGACCCCATCGATGATTCTACCACCGATCCCCCACCAGACCCTATAACAACTCCGTCATCATCGATAAAGGTCGTATTCACTGTACCGTATGCAATTTTAACTAGGCGGTGGTTTCTCATGTTGAAAAACGGCTCTTCGTCGACGTACCTCTCGCATAGCATGTCATCAACCTGCTCAACATTGACGATTATCAGATCCTAATGTTGGGTTCGGTACAGGATGCAGTGTGAGTAAAAGAAGAGGAACTAGTAGCGCTCAAAACAACTACTAACTCTTTTGTTGCGGGCCTCTAGGATTATTTTCCGTCAAGAGCAAGGGGAAAAATTCGCTCTTTGGGACTGTTTCCTGTGCCGGAAACTCAGACCACAACCACTAAAGAACTACCTTGCCAATGGAGCATCAACAAACATCGCCACAGATGATACGCCATTGGCGAAGTGGGAAATCCACAGGCTGTATTATGTGTTGGCCTTCCTTTTTACGTCATTCTTAGAGAGGTATATGCTGGCACATAAAGTTCGCCAAGTCCTCCCCCTTTTTCACTCGGGATCCCGGTTTCTTCGAATTGCTAAAGATTGATTAAGCCGGAAAAGGGCGGCCCATTTGCTAAGAAGTGGGTCACATAATTTGAAGTTGTTGTCATATCCTTGATGAAATGGCAGTACTACGAAAGGCTGACATTATTGGCGTGCCCAGTATTAAAACAAGTTTAGAAGGGGATTGAAATACTCGGATCGATTGGGGCAGAGCCATAACTGAAGTTAAATTCAAGAGACTGATTCTTGAGAAACAAAAGCTTGATTAATAGTTAAACGATTTCTTGAGGAAAGGAAACCAAAATTTGAGGAACAGGGAAATTAAAGCTTGAAGAGTAAGAGAAGAAGAGGCTGATACTGTAAAAAGCTTGTGGGCTGGAAAACAGAGTGCAGACCAGGACATGGACCAGAATACTGGCATGATGGTCGATTGCTTGGGACGGCAGTACTACAAACCATTTGTAACGGGCCCCCTGAACTTCAGGCTGATGGAATCCACGACCGATATGGCAAACTGTACGAACGATACGTTCTTTAGTTAGAGGAATATGACGACCTACGCAATCGTCGGACTTGACAAGACGAATCCGCTATTGACACTGGTTACTGGAATCAGGTATCATCTTGGCCACTCTGTTCGAAAGAACGCATGAACTGACCTTATTAACCAGGTTCTGATGTTTGATCTGATGACTGAGCTTAGGCCGTCGAGTGTTATTCTTTAATATGTTGGAAAGATGTCAAGAACTGTCGGAGCTAGCCTCTGCCTCTACTCCAGTATACGGAGTGATCTCATACGGTCACGTGATAGGCATACATAGACCCACAAACACAGGTTTCGACACTGCACGCAAATTAAAAAGATTCACTCTGTCATAAAATACATCACCTTTTTCATCGATGATTTAATTGTCAAGAACTAAAAATGGGTTGAGGTTGAGCACCGCCACACATTCACCAGCCACATACTGACCTCAATCCTTCGTCATCAGGGGCTCCACTCAACCCTATATATAGTCAGATCATACATTAGTTCAGCGACATCAATTTCAATTCATCAATATCGAGCATGTCTCCCGAAAATCTTGAAAAGCGTCGTATTCAACAACTCCCTGTCGACTGGCGCAAAAACCATGATGCCATCATCAATTCTACTATCCTAACCGATATACCCGAAGCATTGAACAAATGGGGATGCAAACGCATCGTATTGGTCTATAGCAGAGGACTGGATAAAGGCAGTGAAGTTGTGAAAGACCTGCGCAAGAAGTTGGGCTCCCTCATCGTTGCTGAAAAAGCTGGCGTCGGTAGCCATTCCCCTTACGATGATGTCATTGACATCGCACATATGCTCTCGCATAACGACGCCGATTGTCTGATCTCTGTTGGATCGAGTTCGTATTCGGATGCATGCAAGATTGCGAGATTAATGCATTCTACTCTCCCCGCTGATTTCGGCGCTGAGGACATGGAGAAGTTGGTGGATCAAGAGAAAGGCGTTGCGAGTGGTTTGAAGGCGCCGACCGTCAAGTTGATCCTTGTTCCGACAAGCTTGAGTGCGAGCGAGTGGAATCAGACGTCGAGCGCGACCAATGCGGAAAAGAAGAAGCAACATTTTGGAATCCAACAAGGGGCGGCGGATCTCATTTTACTGGACCCGGAAGTTGCGAGTACAAGCCCGAGGAAGTTATGGCTGAGTAGTGGGGTACGGGCTGTCGACCATTGCGTTGAGACGATTTGTAATCCGGAGGCTCATGAGGAGGTGAATAAACACATGGAAGAGGCGTTGAAGACCCTGCTAAAGGGACTAAAAGAGTACAAAGAAGGCGAAGACAATCAGAGCAGGGCGGAATTGTTGGAGGGTGTATCTGAATGCCAGGTTGGGGCAAGGCAGGCCATGATGGGCCTTCTACTCTGGAAGATTCCAATGGGAGCTAGCCATGCCATCGGGCACCAGCTTGGGAGTGTAGGCGGAGTGATGCATGGTGTAACGAGCTGTATCATGTTGTCGCCGGTCCTGAGGTATATGAAAGACAAGCAGGCCAGATCCCAAGAGATTGTTCTGAAGGTCTTCAATGAGACGCTGGGCTGGAAAGAGACGGAGGCAGCGGATGCTGTGGCTAAATTTGTGAAATTTTTGGGTTTGCCGAACAGGTTGTCCGAGGTCGATATTAAGGACGAATCCCAGTTCCAGGAGATTGCGGAAAAGACGATGACGGACGTGTTTGGGAAGTCAGGACTGCGGTTAGATTCGAAAGAGAAGGTGATGGAGATTTTGAACATGGCCAAATGATATGCTGATCGTTGGTCTGGCTTATTCGATCGGTTGAAAAAGATTTTCCTGGTTTTCCCATTGGGAGACCTTCCTCAATCACAATATTCTTCGTAATCAGACTTTCCCATTCCCTGGCCGCGAGATTTGCTGCAACGAGATTCACGTTTCTTCTGACATCACTGATGGCTTGACTGTACTCCCAAACCCGAAGTGCGTGGGAAACACATCCCTCTGTTCATCACAAAATAAAGAACAGAAGAGAAGTTTGCACGGTATCAAACTCCCACCCCAGTAGTCTCTGCTTCAAGGTCGCTCAGAAGTTCTGTTACATTTCATATGGCATTTCTTTCTGAAAGAGTCAACCATATAACCAGTAAGGCGGTGTCCGATGTCTTACAGACCTCGACTGTGTTCTCGTCCTGTTCTCAAGTTCTTTTTTTTGCGCTTGAGCATAGCCTTAACACGCAGTAGGTTCTGTATATGGTGTAATAGATAGCGGCAAAACCACAGCAAAAGGTTACAGGCGAGATTAAAGTCAATCACTTCTTCCCGCATCTTCTTGATGAAGCTTTCAACTGCTTCACAAATCCTGGCGTGTGTATAGCTAGCTCAAGCTGATTCGGGTATTTCCGGAAAGTTGGATCAGCTGGTCCACGAATGGATTTTTGAACAACGTATTTTCTGATACGATACGGAGCTCCCAAATTGAGTTCTGTTGTTTCCTCTAGAAACATAAGTGCTCTTATGCTCGTGAGATTGTAGAATTAGCGCCTTGTCCTCCATGAAGTGTATTTTGGGGCCACGGAAGCAGCACGGGGAGCGCTAGAGGGATAGTACGTTGGTTGCAAGCCTGCGAACGACTCAAGTAGAGCTTTGAAGCCGCTTTTGGTGGATGTGGAGCAGGAGACGCCATCCCTTTGAAGAGAGCACAGGAAGCCTTGAAGTGTTGCAGCGAGTTGTTGGGCGATATGTGTGTTGCGCCTGAAGATGAGGGGTAGTATATAATGTAATAGCGAATGGAATTTGAGGGGAAAGGGAACCATTTAAGATATGAAGGTGTCCAGAAGTTATGACGCGCATATCCACCCAACTTGCCTGCATGGCTCATTGACCGGGCGTTCCCGCATATACTATCCTATCTCTACACAATTCTGGGAACGCGAGCCTTCAAAACCTAAAGGTTTTCCTAAAACACTTTTCCTTTGAAACTTAGCGATTTGTTACGTACATTTCATGCCCAAAGTTGCATGGCCCCTAAACCGTAATCGTATGTACATACTTCACCTTCCCATCCTCCACCCTAATTTCATGACTATCCGGCATATCCCCCAACGAATTAAACGCACAAAGCACATCCACCGACCCTACCGTCTCGTCAATAACATACCTCCGCATCCCATTATTCTTCGCACTACCCCCCCTCGGAAGCTGCCCCCCACACGGCTTTGTCAACCGCGAGCCCTCCACCCTCTCACAGTCAGTGCCCCAGGGAATCGTATCGGCCGCCTTAGCATCTGTCCACATGTCGAGATAGGCGTCGCCGACTTTCTTGAGGAGATCGCGGCTTGGACGACGAGATTCGGAGAGAGTGGTCCAGTTTTCAGCGCGGATATAGGTGAGGGTTTGCGCGGCGTTAAAGAAGAGAGAACCGGTGGTAGCGGCGATGGTGTCGATCATGGTGATGCTGCTGGTGTTGTCGTTTTTGTGGGTGAGTTGGGTGGCTAAGACGTAGGGCTTGGAGCCGGAGGTTGAAATTAGCATGGTGTAGCTTGCGCATGCTACGGTGTCGGCGGTGGAGCGGTTGAGGTCGATTTTAAGGGGTGTGTTGATGACGCCTTTCTTGATGTCGATGATTTTGTTGTTTTCTTGGTATGTGAAACCTTCCGTCGCAAGACTGAGGCTATCGAGTTTTCCGGCAGTTTGGGCTCGAATGTAACTGTTGGCAGCCGCTAGGAGACTGTCTCGCGTGCATTCTGCAGATACTGAAGAGATTGTAGCTATGGCATAAAATGCCACGCTGATTGTAGAACTTAGACCAATCATTATGAGACTTGCCCGCTTCTGTAGTAAAATTAGGGTTGAAGATGGAAAGAGTCTAGGATTTTGGATCCACTGGGACTTCAAATACAGGTCTGCGGCAGACGTCCCAGATCTACATATGCAACCCACCGTTTCTCAGAACATAAACGCAATTGCCGTGGTTGGTCCATCATATTTTGCAGTGGGGAATTGGTTTACGGATAAAGGGGCCTACCCCTGTTATGTATATATAAATTGATGCGAATGGCGGATAACCGAACAGCCAAATCTTAATAAATGCGTCTGCCATTGAAAAAATACGGGCGTCAAGGACGTTGTCCATTTTTTTTTGCAGTATGAGGAGACGGTGACATATAGGGAAAACGAAGACAGCGCTCTTCCAGTTATTCCTCTTCACGGCAAATTACTAACGGACCCGACGACAAAACTCCCCACCTACACACTATCAACCCCCCCAAGCTGTAGCACCATATTCTCCATCCCAAACTGCACATACCAAAGGAGCCGAAGTACCATCTCCAGAAAGATCCCCAAGGAAGCGGGGAGGAGCTGGGCTTGTGTGAGAGTGCGATGAGATGTAGAGGATGGTAACTAGGAGTCTGCTCTGCAGGTTCAATGTGGGGATTTGCTGGGGGTTGTTTAGGACCTGGGCTTCGCATCCGCTAACTCGGTATTAAATCTAGAAAAACATTGTGAATGTACGGGTTTATTGGCCATATTTAGTGGTACTCTGGTTAGAGAATACGCACGGGAGTCGGAAGCGGAAAGGAATCGTGAGGGATGGGGAGGTGGAGATGGGGGAAGAGTGAGAATGAGCGGAATGGGTAAGAGAAGTAAGAAGGAAAGAGGTCCAGGGTACGGCGATGATCGATTATGTATTAATTCGTTTTTTGGATGTTTAGACGGAGCCTGAACACCATTTACTGCTGCTCAGACTGTACTGTCATATTCTTCGCCCGCCCTTTCTCCCATAACGCTCTCTCACGCTCCTTGAACCACTCACTCACAAACGGCCGCACCTTTAACAACCCATCGTTCACCCCATTTTTCTCATCCCCCGTCTTAACACTAAACTCCATCCCCGGCTTCCAACTCCCGCCCTCCGCACTAACCCGCATATCCGTCATCATCTCCAGCCTACAAAGCGCCAACCCTACATTACCGACGTTCCCAATAAGTTTCCCGGCTGAGCGCCCCTTTTTGACGGAGCCGGACTCGTCAAGCTGTTTTATCTCGGCCCCAGCCAGAATGCTTACACCGCCCTCACAGCCTCCATTCCCCACCCCGGGTAGCGTCCAATCCGAATTATACACCGGCGCCTTCTGCCCTTCTGGTATAGTCTCGTTTTCAGAGTAAAGTTGTACGGGGAGAATCCGCTTCCTCACGACGCCCGTATGCTTCGTCCGAATCGTCAACTCTTGCCCCACATAGCACCCTTTCCTGAAATCAATGCCATTGCTCAAGTCGATATTACATTCCATCGGCAGCGCGCTCTCTCTCGGGATTTCAACCGGACCTTCGGGGATACCGAGGAGGTAGCGGCGGAGATGATATTGCCTTGTGTCGGGGAGGAATTCGAGGAGATCGTGGGCTGTGTTGTTGAAAGTGGAGGGGTCTAGGGCAAGAATCCTCATTCCCATGCTCTCTGCTCTCGGATCCATCAAGCTTAAAGCGCGGCTAGAGTCCTGTAGCTTGCGGAGCCATGAGTCCGCCTTAGGATTGTGGTCACCACTATCATCCCAGCAAGCCCAAACCCCCATCGGGCTCATCCTCTCGGCATCCACAACCCCCAACAAAATTTTACTCCTTAACTTATGCCTCTTCAAATGCTTCATCAACGTATCCACCTCCTCGCCATCGACTTCAATCCAGCATCTCCATTCTTCACCTGGAGCTGTCTGAACCCAAACAAAAACATCCCAAAGACACCGCCCCCGGGCATCCAAAAACGCGGCATAAAAGCTCTCCGTACTACTAGGATCCACATTATGTGTTATTAATCCTTGTAAGAATTTCGGGGCGTCGGGACCGGACAGCGATAGGAGGCGGCGGTGGGGGAGGGGGACGAGGGCGCGGGATGCGGGAGAGGACGGGAAAGAAGGATGAGCGCTGTAGTTTCTGCAGCGCGAGTTCAGTGGAGAAGGCTGGTAACATGGGTGCAACTTCGAGTAGGGAGTGGAAATGCTATAGATTGGGCGGTTCGGTCTCGATTGCAGTGTGGAGTATTCCGCCGCCGCAGTTGCAACTTTCTGGATGTTCGGACGGAACCGCTGGATTCGTGCGGAGGGGCGAAGTCCCAGTAAGCAGCGCTCGCATACAAACGAAGCTTTTTGCGATGCAGAAGCCATAGTGCGGATGAGCGATAAGGGGCAGCAGAGCTGTGAATCGTGAGGTGGATGGATGGAGGTCAAGATAGACTCGCAGCTAGGAAATTTGGTGTCATCCGGCGTTAACCTCGGCGATTAGAACCTGGGTGCTTATATAACAGTTTGAGGGGGTCTAAGTATCAAGCAATACACCTAAACCCATCAGAGTTTCATCCGATTCTTGTTGAAATAACTATGTTTACAAGAATCAAGTCGCTACAAAGAAATACCATACATGCAATGCCCATGCCCAAGTTCATATCGAAACCGTGAATCAAGCCTGGCTATGAGAGGAATCAAAATGCTCCAAGAAAAGCATTTCGCAAAATGCCTGACAAGGAGTAGCATACCCTTTGCCCAAACACACCATACTTGGTTCCGAACCAAACCTGCCATAGTCATACAAGTCATAACAAGTCCCCAATCCTGTTCGTCTTTCTATTTTCAACCCTTGCGAACGACACCCTCCAAAAACCCAAGCAAAAATTGTTTGTCTACAGGGGTAACCGGCGTTCTCCCTGTGGCACTGGCAGTCCTCTCCAGTTTTGCGCCATCTACACCACTCGCATATGCCTCCTCCGCAACGCTGTTTCTCTGGGCATGAATGGTGGGAGTGGAAGGCAGCATGTTCGAAGGAATCACTCCATCCCCAAAGCTGCTGATTCTGCTCCTACTGGCTAGCCCTGCCGGGCTATCTTGCTGGGAAAGGCCGGCTGGGAGGGGAGAAACAGGGCTCATAAGTCCCGAGGTGAGATTTTTGGCAAGAGGAGAATTTGGCGCCTTTATGGGAGTTTGTTTAGAGAATAAGGACAGCAAAGCATTCCTCTGTTCAGTTGGAAGACTTTCTCTACGATCGAACGGTATATTCACTGCTTGCTGAGGCGCTGCTTGTACAGGGCGAGGTTCAGACACAGGCATGGGCATAGGTGAGGCAGTCGTTGTGCCCTCAGGCTGTTGCGGCCTTTTGAGAATCTGGAACACAGGCGTAGATGGGGCTTGGGGGGTCGGCTTAGACGGCGTCTGCACCATCTCTCTCTTCTTCCGACCTCCCTGCGCAGGACTCTGTTGACGAACATGCTTGGGATTCACCAGAACTTGACTGGGAACGAATGGTTTCTTGTCTTTCTCCGGCTTGGGGGATGCCCATCGGCCAGGCCCATTTCCACGGTTAGGTCCGCTACCGCGATTAGGACCATGGCCGTTAACCTCACCACCTCTGGTCTGATGTTTGACTGTTTCAAAGTCCGGAGCATTCAATGGCCCTGTAATAGTCGCCGACGTCAAAATCGGCTTTCCTGTGTTAGCGTCAAGGGGCGGCAGTTTACTTGAAATTTCAGCGGCGGAGAAGCCTGCTGCTGGTACGGCTTGTGCAGGCCTTCCTGGTGTCGGATGGGCTGAAAGCTCAACTGGTTCCGGAGCAAGAGTGGCCTTGGCCGGATTTGGTGGCGTAGCTATATTCGCAGAGGGAGACCGGAACAGATTTAGAAGTGAGTCTTGATGCGCGCTTCTTGGTTTCGGTGCCGCAGTTTGTGTAGCTGGAGAAGGAGATCCAAAAGCAGCAGGTGGTGGAGTCAGCACATATTGTTCTGGTCCCGTGGATGGCGATTGGAAAGGTTCAATAGGACGATCCAGACTTTGAGTCGGTTGCACCATAGGAACCTGATTCGACGCTTGAGGAGGATACGAGGGTGGACTAACGACCGGTTCAGGCGTGGGTTTGATCCCACTCTTGAACGTATTCAGAAGGGATAGCGAATGAGCTGTAACATTTGGAGGCGGCAACTCGGAAGCTGCAGGAATCCGCCTATGAATCGGGAGTTGTGGGCTTTGGTCATACTGAGGATCACCAGTCCGTTCATATGGGCGAATGGGCTCCTGGCCTAATGATTGATGTATGTTTTGCGAAGGTGCACCAAAGTACGGTGTCCGAACGGGCGCATGAGGACCCATAGATTGCTGTGGATGGCCCACTGGTGACTGCTGAGGTGGTCCCATGGGTTGCCGTGGTGGTCCCATAGGTTGCTGTGGAATTTGATGAAAACCATTCTGGTTCAAGTGCCTTGGCTGAGCTTGCGGAGGGCCCTGGAAATGCGCCGTGTGTTGAGGCGAGAATGGGAAAGGAGGAGGCGGTGGCATGTTATTGAGATGCGGTGGACGCTGGTGGTGATAGTGGGGGCTCTGTGGTTGAGCTGGAGGTTGCATGATCTGCTCGAAGGGGGTCCTTGGAGGAGTTGGTTTCTGTATTGACACGCTACTACCTCGGAGCATGGCAATGATAGGATCCGTCTCTGGTTCTCGGATGACTGGCGCAGCAGCCGGAGCTGGCACCGATGCTGGAGCCTCGACAGGCGCTGGTGCGGCTGGACCCTGGCCCACCCTGAGAAGATGTTTCAAGTGAGCAGCAGGGTCGGGTCCAGCGGTGACTTCTGGCAAAGTCTCTGAAATTTTCGTTTGGCGTAGATTTGAAATAAGCTGCTGAATAACGGGGTCTTCAGGCTGTGATTCACTAGGAGCCTCATCCGCGGTCAGGTCGCCGGTATGCACATCCTGCTCGTCCGTAACTGCGGGTGCTACTACTGGAGCAGCCAGACCTTCCATCTCAGCCTGCTCTCGATCCAACTTCCTCTGCTGCTTAATCCAGGATTTCAGAGGTCCGAGGAAAGGTGCGACCATATAAAACATATTATCTTTTAGTAAATCTTCGCCATTTCCCTGTTGGATCTGTTTCTTTCTCTTCAAAGTCGGGAGCTCGGAGAGTTTATACCATTGAATATCCTAGAGATTCGTTAGTCCCATGTTGCAAGTGTTTAATCGGTAGGAACCTCACGCTGATTTCCTTCCTCGTCCGTGCCTCGAAATGGGTGTCCATGGGCACGCCTCTAAAAACGAATAATCCGATATCCTGCTCTCTCATAGGGATTGAGATGTACTTGATTTCCCGCCCTGATTTGTCCAGTCCGGCTTCCCTAATATCATAGCCAGTCTCCTCATACACCTCTCTAATCGCGCAGTCAAGGTTTGGCTCGTTCTGGTTTATTTTTCCTCTCGGAAAACTCCACTTGGCGCCCTTCTTCCACCCCTTCACCAGAACAGCTTGATCCATCTCTTCATTCAATAGAATGGCGCCGCGAACAGGCACGCGGGTCTTGTAGGCTAGAAACTCTGAGTAGGCCTGCATGCGGTGCTGCTCGGTGAAATTGGAAAACAGCGGACAGTGCTGGAATATGAGAAGGCAGAACTTCTTTAGATTCATCGAAGGAAGGGTGGGGTCGAGAGGCCGGATGAAGTCCTCGTAAAACCATTGTGCTTCTTCGATTTGGAAGCAAATTCGCTCGGTGGAGGTGAGTTCCTCTGGTGGGAGATTGATAATAAAGCGGACGCATAAGTCGTCCAGCCCTAGTGAGAGACATGTTAGTGCGCCGCTTCACAGGGAATTGGAGGAGAAAGGGCAAAGCTGATGTAAAGCTCCGGAGGAGGCGCCGAAGCGGCTATTGAAGAGGATGTGGGCGGGATACATACAATCAACTAGCGTCATTTGAGATTCTGTCATGTTGGCCGGTGTCTGGCAGCATGCCTTGAGCAAATGAAACCCTCTGAGCTGTCAGCAAGCCTCGGTTGGCGAAAGTCGAACAATAGACCGGTCTAGGTGGTGGTAGATTGAACGTAGAATATGCACAGCCGCAAAAGCTATGTATGAGTGGGGAGCGAGAGATGGGAAGGGTTGTATGAGTGAACGGAGAGTGGTGAGTTGGGTTGAGGTTCAGTCACGCCGCGGAACTCGATTGGCGTGGAAGCCGTGGCGGTGCATGTGGCGGTGCATGTGTGGCGCAAGCTCTCTTTCACCTCTCTGCGCTATGACGCTATTCCACCTAGGCCAGCGCAACCGTCCCAAGCCGGCAAGGAGGAAAGCAGGGCACCATCGCTGGACATAACGCACATTGCCCTTGTTCTTTCGTTTGTTTTCTTCACATCTCTCATTAATCACCTTCTTCCTACCAAACGCTCTCGTTAGCAGTCGCCGGCTTTTAATAGCAGCGCTTGTCTCCACGAGACGCCCGTTTCAGAGTTTCTGGTCCCAGCAGCCGCCCACCAACCACTGCGCTTCCATCCCAATATACTCCAAGAGCCGCATCACATCGCGTTTAATTCCGCATCACTCTGATACAGGGAAGAAACCATAAAAGGCCGCTTCAGAAACCTAAATTCTGCAAACTCAACATCCTTTATTCATACAATTTGCCTCCTTACATTTTTATACCCAAACCTAACGTCATGGCACAAGCAGTAGCAAAGTATGCAGCAAAAAAGCTCCTTAACAAGGAGATGAACAAATACAAGAGCAAGAAAGTCGAAGGCGAATATGTATGCCCTCTTCCCTATCACATCAGCACAAAAACAACCGCTAATTAATCACCCTCAGGACCCATTGTACGAAGAAATCCCCCATCCTCGCAAGCCCGACAAGAAAAAGAAAGTCAAAAAGCAAATCCCCGCCTACATCCCCCCAGAAGATGCGGAAATTCTCGCTTATGCCCGTCGTCGCGCATACAAACTCGACATGTGTCTCTTCAACATCGGTGGTCTTCGCTTCGGCTGGTCCAGCGTAATCGGCATTATCCCCGCTGCTGGTGACGCTATCGATGGCCTCATGGCCCTCCTGCTCGTACAAAAGATGAGCAAAGTCAAGTGTGGGCTCGGGTCGAAATACTGGGTGATGTTGGCTTTCGTGCTCTGGGACTTGGTCATTGGTTTCGTACCTTTCGTTGGCGACTTGCTTGATGCTTGGTGCAAGTGCAATACCAGGAATGTCCGCATATTGGAAGAGGTATTGGATAAGGCGTACAAACCAAAGGAGTTGAAAGAGCGGGATGATCGGTTGACGGAAGCGTGGAAGAATGATAAAGACCACAATCCTCCACCTCCTAAGCCGGCGACTGTGTTAGAGGAGTTCTCCGACTCGGACGACGAGCGACTGCCATATCATAACCAAGATACAGGAGTCCAACACGGTGTTGCCCCCCCACAACCCGCACGCACTCAAAGCCGCCAGCCAGATGTTCAGATTGGAATTGACAGAAACGGGGACTCGTATCTACATCAGCCGCGCCGGTAGAATCCAGTCGGTATTAAGCGCTTCTCCTTGGTCAATTCCCCTTATTTTATTGGTTGTTTAAGTGGCTCTGGGTTGATATTCTAGTCTGATTCGGTCAGCGATGGCGTATTGGTCGTTTTCTTCTCGACTTTCTCCAGGAGGCCAATGTCGTGTTTCTTACGTAATTCTTCCTTCACATAATACCTCATAATTTCTAAAGGAATAAATTGTAATACCTTTCACTCGGCCAACACATTAGAAATTCTATTTTCATGTTCGCACACTCGTGCATTTTTGAAGGTGATTTCACTCTCTTCATTGGGGTGATGGTCGGATATTATTACACTGGAAAATGTATGGGGTTAATAGGGGTAATTTTTTTGGGGTGTCTTGTCGAAATGACACCTTATCTGGAGTTGCTAGTTCTTGGATACACTTGATGATGCATTTATTATTCATAATATCTCTGGCCATCCACCATGTTCGAACGCTACACTCACGTGTCCAGCACTCCCTTCAATTAGCCATTTAGGAATAAATTAGGTCAAAATTGAGAGCAAGATGAAGATAGCCAAAGTGGTAGTAATCGGGTTTTCATTTTTATTCTGGATAATTGGAAAAAGGAAGTAGGGGGTGGGAGAAGGACCTTTCAGGAGGGGGGTTCTGGTTTGCTATGGAGAATTCGTATAGAACTGGGTTTGTATGGTGTTTAAGAGAGGGGGTAATAGAAATGGGAGGTTGTTTATTACGGTTACTGAGAAACCATCAGATCCACAAATTCTCTCTAATGAAATAATATCCGCAATCCTCACCCAGCATGCGGAAAAAAATTCGTCCACTCCACCGTTTCATATATTCTCTTTTCACTCTTCCTCAAACTTACAAAACTCTCTACCAGCACAAAACACCTCCCGACTGGATACACCGCCCAAGCCACACATACCACCAGCATCAATACCTGAAATGTCACCATCAACACAACTTCTCTAATCTGCTTTTTAACCTTCACCCACCACCTGGTATTTTTCTCACTCTCCTCTGGACGTATGCAATCCTCCATGAAAATACACCCCGCCAAAAACATTGTCGATACGGGTCCGGCAACCATGGCTAACGCGGACGAGCGCCAAAACCACATTTCGACGGGAGAAGAAAAGTGGAAAGACCAGGCTAAGAGGTGCAGCGAGCCATATAGCGTGCTCATCACAGCAAGCACTTTAAGCTGCTTGATGAGCAGTTTCTGGCGCGCAGGATCTTCCTTTGAGTCTCCAAGGTCGGGCAACGAGAAGCCGTCTATGAAAAGATTACTGCATGTCGGTACAAGGTAGGTGTGGGGGAACCAGGCTGCGGCTTCGTTGACGTATTCGATTTCTAGCTCTTCGGAGTCGGTGGAGGAGGGGGTGGCGTTGTAGGGGCGGGCATAGGAAAGGAACCCGAGATGGTGGTTTCTCGACTTGAGGTACTCTAATGCTCGGTTGGCGCGTTGATGGTGTTCGAGGGTTTGGGGGGTTTCAGGAGGGTCGGCGGGTCGGCCTGCATGCAGTTTGTGGCGGTTGCGCTCCCAGTACTCTGGAACTTCGTTCTGGTAGAGATATTTGAGAAGTTTGTCAAGATATTTTCTGGTGGAGGAACGGGGTGGTAGAGCTTTGTGGCTGGTATGTACTTCAGACAGCGTGATGGTGGATGTTTGGCAACATTTCGAAGTCGCTTTTGTCACGACGCCTCTTGTTCCTTCCTAACCAGAGGTTAGCAGTTGCATATAATAAAGCTTAGGCCAGTATAAACATTGCAGCAGTTTCGGTCTGCTACTTGTATGGGTAACAGGGAACCATATTTTCTTACCCAATCAACATGAAGTGCAAATAACGCCGCCAAATCAACTACCTTCTCATTTGTACACAATATAGGGCTTCCTACATCATAAGGCTTGCTAATCCAGATCAAATACATAGCGAACGCGCACAGCACATGAATTAAGACGTGCAGTTCGAGGAGGGTGACCGGCAATTTTGCAGCTACACGGGCAATACACTGGACGAAAAACCAGGCTGCTTGAAGACAAACTAGAATCTTCGCTACACTGTCTGCTTTACTCTTGTCGGCAACCGTCTCAGGGGTCTCTAATGGCAATAGTCCCAGGCTTGCGAGGAACTTGAGTCCATGCAGCGTCAAAGCGACCCGGCGGTGGGGTGAGAAGCCGGATAGGTCGACGGCAAAGCCGCCGCTGACAGCGAAAAAGGCTTGTTCCATAGTCCATTCAGGGGTCTTTCGAACCGCAGACGAGCTGGTCTTCGTAGACTTCTCTGAAACTGTTGTGGAAGAAGTGGATACGCGAGGCTCTGAGAGTGACCGTTGGGATTCAGAGGACGGCCCACGTGGCTCTGACTCTATCCTAGGTTCTTCAGTGGGCATTTGTACTGAAATTTGGCCTTCATGTGAAGAGATCGAGGCCTCTTCGTCCCCAAAAAGGATGTCCAAATTGTAGACCGAGGACGCTCTTGCATCAGTATTCTGAGAGATTTCCTTTGGTTCGCATAAGCAATTGTCCGAGTCGAGAGGGTGGTTATCCACGCTGCTGGCAAGTTCTTCATCATACGAGGAGTCCCCTAGGGCATTGATTTCATCGCGGAATTGTCGCGATGTCCACCACTGCTGCCAGGCACAGTATAGTACCAGCTCCGGGAAAAGTATAGCTATGATCATCCATGCAGTTCGGTGCCTGAACTGCGAGAAATAAGAGGCGCCAACGCGTACATTCGGATGGTATGCAGTCCATGCGCAAAGGGATAGTGTTGTTAAACATGAAATCAGAAGGTCGAAGGTGCCTCGGGCATTAGGCGCTTCTACCCATCCCACAGTCGTTGCTTTCGATGTAGAATTCGATGTAGAGTTTGAAACGTTTGCAGTGGCATTTTGAATTGGCGCCGCTATGGCTCGAGAAGAGAAATAAGAAGAAAGAAGATACAAAAAAATCATAATAGAAAGCAAAACCCTCCGAGAAAGTACATGACCGCCAGCCTAGCAGGGCGACAGTGGACATTTTGTAAGGTTTTGGTCCAAGATGTTGTGCCGTACAGATGCGCAAGTGGCTGAGGCGGCAGGGATGGTTGGAAGAATCGCAAGGACTGAAAGCTGCAACTGAGGTGGGCGCTTAACACGATAGACGCCACTACTTACCGGAAGTAGTTTATGAGCGCTTCGAGAGTTCCTAGTAGTGCTGCAATATATTCCAGAAGGCGTTTAAGTGCAATAGATTGGTAAAATTCCAGTACATAGAGATCCTGCGTGGTTATTTTGTCTGCAAACTTGAACGGAAGCATACTTATTCCATAATGCGCAGTATGTCCGTAGGACAGGAATAACAGATATACTTCCTGCGAATCGGTTCAATGGTTTGGTGATAACAGTTTCGCACCCAGCATGAACTACACAATTCCACCTAAGCTTTGCATCATCCACTGAGACGGCATCTCCAGTGTAGCTCACTCGGTCTTGTGAGCTCCTAGTCTGACATAGATAAAGTGCCTTAGGAATTAGAGGGGCTGAGTATCGATGAAGGATTTGGTAGGTGGGCCTTCATGCGTAGAAACGCTGTTGTGCGTTTCAGAGGGTGGTCGGTTTAGGCTTCAGCTAGTGCCGTGTCCGTGTGCGTGATGCACGCGGAACACCAACTACCCCAAACTTCAACACCACATGACTCCACCATTATGAGCTCAATTAAAGCTGCGATCGAAGAGGTAGAGTCGCTAAAGCCTGAAGAAATCTCTCGGTACTCTGGGGTAGCTAAAAGGTTTAACGTTCATCGCTCTACATTATCGCGAAGGCACCAAGCTGTTACAACATCGCATGCGACTAAAGTTTCCAACCAGCGAAGACTAAGCCGCCAACAAGAGCAGGAGCTTGTACGGTACATTGAGAGGTTTACCAAGCAAGGCCTACCTCCTACAAGGTCTTTAATATGAAATTTTGCGTCAAGTGTGGCTAAGAGCTCTGCTGGCGAGAGCTTGGTTACCTACTTCATGAATCAGAATAGCATCCATCTCATTTCTAAGTGGACTGTCGGTATGAACCGTAATCGCCACCAAGCTGACTCAGGGGCTAAATAGAGCCTGTATTTTGACTTCTTGCGTAAGAAAATCAATCAATATGGTATTGAGGCTCGTCACATGTACAATATGGATGAGAAGGGTTTCCTGATTGGCATCACTGGCCGCTCAAAACGGGTGTTTACAAGAAAGATGTGGGAGAAAAAGTAGGTTAGACCAGCTATCCAAGATGGCAATCGCGAGTGGATTAGCCTTTTAGCTTGTGTGTGTGCGGATGGATCATACTTGCCGCCAAGCCTCATCTACCAGCCAACTTCTAGTGATATACAATCAAGCTGGGTAGAAGATATCAAGCTAGGAAAACACTCAGTGCACGTCACCTCATCAACTTCAGGCTAGATAAACAACGCTATAGGCCTTGCCTGGCTTGAACAGGTGTTTGATTGCTACAACAAAGAGAAAGCTCGACGATCTTACCGGTTGCTCATCCTTGATGGCCATGGATCTCATGTTACTATAGATTTTATTGAGTATTATGATCAGCACAAGATAATCCTGGCCATATTTCCCCCCCATTCAACGCATATGCTGCAGCCGCTCGATGTGTGTATGTTCAAGCCTCTCGCTACAGCGTCCTCAAACGAGCTGTCAGCTTTCCTCGGGAGAAGTCAGGAACTATCTCCAATCAAGAAAGGTGACTTCTTCCCAATTTTCTGGAAGGCATGGGTGAGCTCCTTTAAGGAAACAACGGTACTCGACTCCTTTAAAGCCACTGATATATCACCTCTTGAGCCAGACGCTATACTTAAAAGGTTTAGCAACACCAACCCAGATGAGTGGGAGTCAAAAGAAAGCTCGACATCAGTACTTAGCGGCCCTGATTAGAGGAGAATTGAGCGGCTTGTATAGGTAACAGTGAAGGATAAGGATGATAACAAGGCGCGGAAGCTCAGTCAAACACTTCACTCTATTTCCGTTCAAAATGAGCTACTCAAACACGAGAATCAGGGACAAGAGAAGCCCTAATTCAAAAGAAAAAGCACTTAAAGCGTGGTAAACCCTCTGGGCCTTCAGCAGCGCCAGGAGTATTGTTAAGGGGGAAAGATATAGCCGTATGATAACTGCACTTTGAACTTGTGAGGTGTATACAACATTGAATTCTACCGAGTTACCTCTGTACTGAGAGGAGTTTATATATAATTAAGTCGTGGCGAAGGTAAGGCTGACGCTAAGTGTCATTGGTGCGCGGTTCCCGCGTGACAAGTATCATGGTGGAGCTGTTGTCTGGTCACCTAGGAAGGTCAGGGAGGCGCGTGCTCGACAAACAGTAAAAGAGTGTGAGGAGAATGAGCTACAACTCTAGAAAAGCGAGATAGATCAGGAGAAGCGTGTGGCGAGGGCTGAGGCGAAGGTAGTTAGGGAAAAGGAGAAGGCTGAGCAAGCCGCCAACAGAGCCCAGAAGCAGAAGGCTCAAAAGGCAGCAAAACTACTTCAACAATGTCAAAAGATAGCTCAAAAGGGTAAAAAAGAGACTTTAAAACCTCCTAGAGCAGCTACTAAGAAGAAGAAGCAAGTAGATAATGTGGTAGGTAATGGGGAAGCCTCAGGGACTGCATCGGCAGCTCCACTCAAGGCAACGCGTCATGGCCGCAACATTAAACTTCCAGATCAATACAAGTAGCATAAGTTGCTACAAATTCCCGTGATAATAGCTATTTTGGGTGGCTCTATAGCCTCATTTTTAGTTGAGTTGTTATGTTGTTCCGCGTGCATCACGTGGTGGCGTGCATCACGCCCACGGACACGGTGTAGGACTGTATCACGTGAGCGTGACACACAATCCTCGAGGCTCGAGCGGTTTAGTGCTCTGCAGTAAGGAGGGTTATGTACAGTGATTGATGATCCTTCCTCAATCATAGTACCAAAATAGCAAAGATGCTATTACTCCCTTACAGATAATAGCGTTGTGCAGCCCAGGACGGTGGTACGCAAGCTACGCCATCCAACACACCCTCGTGCATATTCTCCAACCTACGAATTTAAGCTCGCACCCGAAAACGCGATAAACTATTAGCATTTGTCTGGACAACAGCAATTGTACTAAGAAGTGACATTGATATTGAGTTACGGGCGAGATGAAGGACGTCAAGACCTATCAAATCCTTCAAGACAAGGTGCGGTAAGATATTATTTATGTTTCATTTACCAGGATATGCACCTTAGTAAGAAAGCGTGTGAGAGGGGCGTTGATAGTGGATAGAAAGATTTTGTACACCTTACTTTATTGAATAGGATTCTTTTCTATAGAAGTGTACAGATTCTTTTGTCCGATGAGCCAAATCTTCGATGGGTTGAATTCAGTAATTTGGTACCTATTCCTGGCCGCAGTAATCTGTTTTATGGATACGGCTTTAGCTATACTGTAGCTCACCTGTTTTGCTGCGTCCTTCTAAAGCGGCGACTAAAGGGTCGCCTGTAACAGCCCGTGCAAACAACAACACCGCCTTCTCCCTCACCCCAACCACTTCCACTCTCTCTTGTGTAAAAGCAAACAGGGTCTTGATTCAGCAATAGTTCCTGAAGTGTAGCAGGAAAAGATAAAGCAACTAGTGGAAAACATGGAGTGGCACTAATCACAAGCCGACCGCGAGACTTACTAATCACGTGATCAATCAAGTCGGGAAAGGGGCCAGGGCCGTCATGGGAGATAATAACCAGAATATCGAAGTACTGATCACTTTAGGTAGCAGTAATAAAGTTACCCCGTATTTGCAGCTTCAATTTCGAAGCATCCTTTCACTATGATGTAGACGCCTATATTTAGGGCCTTCTACAACTTATCCTTTGCTTGTGTAGCGATATGCCACTAGTCCCAAGAGTAAAGATATGGGAGATTATTATTCATTTACAGTACGATACAGTTCTTGCTAAGATGTTCTAATACCCAGCTAATAGTACGAATAGAGGGTAAATGTTCCCTATGAGATGATTGATATTATACCAAATACACGTGGGCAGGAAGTAGATAGACCTGTGAATGCTAATGTGTGAAGCTTCTGCTAATGCTATTATGTCTGGCGAAGTAGTGGGTAAGCAGACTTGCGAATCCTGATGTGCGAGGCCGCTGTTCATGTTGTTATGTCTGGCAGTAGCGTGTAAGTCATCTTACGGAATGCTCTTTGATTTTGCTGCTTCGGACTAATTAAAATTTTAACGTAGTACAACGTCTAGTATATCACTTTTGACGACACCTTTGTAAGAGACCCTCTATGCAAGCTTTCCATCGCATCTAGTTCATGCCGCAGTTCGATGTTGTCCCTTTTGCAATGATATAGTAGATGGCCTTGATATGGGTACTACTTTCGAGGCTAGTCTTTGCGATATGCGTACCTCTGTAAAAAGCTGCTCTATTTGCAAAATCCTCCTTCGAGCTTCTGAGCCTTACCGCAGTGATAACGACCAATATATCTCCCTAAACCGGACACGTTTAGTACTTACAGCCGGAGAAAAAGGCCCGCGCCTGTTCCGGTTTTCTACCGATCTAGGTCAGTGTCTATAACCTCTCTTATGCACTGGACAGAAACTTCAGCCCAGATAGTCTATGCATAGCTCGCCCACCCCGAATACAGTACGGCCAAATTCTTTTCATCAGTTGCCGCTTGAATAAGCTCATTAACCGTTGCGCGCGTACTCAACGTCTTACTCAATTTCTTCTCCACGACCCCAAGCGCTCTCCCCGCTTCACCTGCTTGCTCCTCCCTCTTCTTCACACTATCCCCATCAATTTCGTCTTGAGCAATCACAGCGGCGGCAGCAGTTGTCGCAGTGCCAGTAGTACCAGTATTTGGACCAGCTCTGCCTTCTTCATTCTCCGTTTCTTTCCCCTCTTGCATGCGTTTGGCTTTAGTGGGTGGAAGAGACCAGGTAACGAGGGGGTCATAGCGAAGGACGTTGAGGAGCGTCATTATGCTGTCGCGTTCTTCGCGGAGGGTATCCATTGCAAACTCGCAGCACCGGCGGAATACGCCTTCTGTTTTTGTATATCCCATCGCATCGACTAGATCTCGAGTTAACCGGAATGGGACAACTTCTGGGACAGGGAGTAGTCGGCCGGCTTCGAATGCCACACCGAGATCGATATGAACTACTTCTCCGCTTTTCTCATCCAGTAGGATGTTATGACAATGCCGATCGCCCAAGCCCAGCACATGTCCTAGGATAGAGATAGCCGCCGTTGAGCGAGTGTAGGCTAATCTCTTCTCAAACCATTCATCTGGATCCTCAAACCGCTCGATGAAAAAGTACCGCATCACAGGATGGAAATTCGCAGCGACCTGCTGCCAGACCTTGACACGTTTCGCCTGTGAATCTTGACTGCAGTTCGTAATTTCTTTGCGACATTTGTCTTGTTTCCAGTCGTTAGGATAGTAGTGCTCGTGAGCTGGCATGAGATACGAGTGCAGCGGGATGGTATTTGGGACGAATTCCATGAGGCCGGAGCGGGCGGATAGCGGAAGGACTTTGTAGGTGCGGATGCCCAGATTACGAAGACGAGTTGCAGTGTGATTTTTCAAAAGATGGGAGACTTGATCGAAGACTTGCTCCATAATGGCGTCTTGACGAAGGTCATCGTTGCCAGATTTGAACTGTATACAGTTAGAAAAAAAGAGTTAGATCGAAAGAGAGCAATCTTACCAGTTGCTTATAGTAGTTGCCGTCCGACCCGATTGCTGATATAATCTTTGGCGCACTAAGACCGTTCGCAATGCTCATCCGCGGCTTGAATCCCGTAATTTTCGGTACGTCGGTGTAGTCGCAGTTGGGCCGGATCTCCATTGTTAGAGTCGCTGGGGGTACCTCCAGTCTCGGAATCTTGATTAGCAGCACCTTGGACTCTGGGAACTTGTCGAGCGCAATGTCACGGCCCATCTTCGTCTGGTCATTCTTGGCCATTGCCAAATTGTGGTAGATTTCGTCGGACTGTGAAATGATGCCCCAGTAGTCTCGGGCGCGCTTATCTGTGGCCAAGCGATGTGCAATAGCGGCTGCAGCCTGTTGGCGAGATTTGGCGGACTCGTCCTTTGATCGAAGTGCATCATCTCTCGAAGACAGCTTGTTATTTTGCATGGCAAAGATATGATGCATGCTGTGGTAGGGGTGTTCTGTGCATATACGGAATACCAAGTCTGACAAAAGCCGCTGGAAGGCTGTGGTTTCATTTTGCAACCTCGAAGAGAGCTGATTCATCAGAAGCGCAAACTTGCCGCTTGGTACCTTTGAAAGATACTTTCCAACGGCATCATTTGCCAAAGATGTATCGGCGTACTCGAGCCACAGGGAAAAGACGCGGAGGACATCGTTGTTGTATTCGTCGCTTGCTTGCAGAGACAGCAAATAATTTTCCAGGCATTTCTTCAGGAAATTTTCTCGGTTGGCATGTAGGCGATCATACTCAGCCTTGTCAAGCTTGTACCACTCCATTGCACGCCTGTAGGCTCTCCTATGGTTCTCCAGTATGTGCTTATTCTTCTCCGCAGTACCCACCCTTTTGAATTCTGCTGCTTCTTGTCTTTTGCGATCCATTAATATCTTCATCCGCGTGAGATCTTCCACAGCATCAGGATTTTGCAGTTGTTTATCACAAAACAAAGCATATTCATGAAAGACCTGACCAGGGTCTCGGCCTTGTGTCTGTCCCTTGAGTTCTTTTATAGCCGGTTCAAGATATTGCTTTATGATTGACTCTGGTTGCTCAAGGCGAGCTTCAGCAAGATGATGTCCCTAATCATGTCAGCATCGGCATGCATATGAAAGCAACGTACTTACTAATTTCGCAAGCAGCACGGGCAATGTTGCGTCCGGAATCTGAGAGTCGTCCTTCCTCTTGTCGATTAAGTGTTGCCGCATTCTGATCGATGTTTCAGCCTCACCCTGCTCCCACAAAATGCTAGCAACTTCGTGTTGAGCAATGGCCTCGATGTCTAGCCCTATGGATTTGCATCTTGGGACCAAGTCAGAAAGGTAGGTCACACTTGCCAGTGAGTCTTGCAGGGCACCATGCTTTTGGTATATATTCGAAGATGATACCAGAGCGTTTACCTCGAGTTGGCGGACTGTTCCGGTAGGCGCACGGAGTGAGTCTAGTAAACCGGAATTCGTACTGACTACGCTGAAGAGCGTCTCCCGGCAGGAAAGAAGGACTCGGACATCGTCAAATCTGGAAACATTAATGAGTATATCCAATTGGCTCAGTGAGATACTTACTCTTCAGCCAACATCCATCTTTTCCTAGCTTTCATGTTCTCCCAAATCTCTATCAGTTCCCCGGGAGAGGAGGAGATCACTTCGTCGGCCTCATTTAATACAGCTAATGTCCGCAAAGGAACCCTTGTCGGATTGGAGAACTTATCTGTTTGCGAAATGGTCTTCATTGTGGCCAAGAATTGTCTGTCGAGCTGTTTGCGAGCACCGAAAATATCGGAAGCATAATGCAGACCCTGGAAAGCCTTGAAAAGTGTGCTCGACTCGGTATGATTGCCTTCCGGAGCTCTGATATCCCATTGCCCCAGCTTCCTTGCCGTGCGTAAAGTGCTGTCAACCACATCGTCGCCGAAGTTTCGAAACTGGTCGTTTGACAGTAATGACTGAGTAATGCTGTTCATGTTTAACATTATTAGGGATCTTACTGTACCTCGAGAATCGGCTGGAGCAATAGTATTCAGCTGGCGCATCTGGCTGTCCATCCGGGCCCCACGGAACAACAGACTCTTCACTCCGTCCGACTCATAGTCCAATCGCTCGAGGACAGATGATAGGCTAGCTCCTTGCTCCACTCCATAAAAAGAATCCGGTTCATCTAAATTCTTGTAAATGGAGATTTGCAAGTTGGTCGGTAGTTTAGGCGCTGGAGCCATGGTGGATGTTCTCCTAAACGAGCTAACCGTCGCTGATTGACCCGCATATGTTTCAGCGAACAGCAGCGCGCTCTTATACATACCGCAAGCTGTAGCTGCTTGGGATGCTTCGAGGAAATCCAATTCTAGCCACTTGTCTCGGTCGGCTCTTGTATTTTCTTTGGGGACATTTTGGGTGCGGAGGTAAAGAATAGAGTCCAGAAGAATCTTTACATATGGCGCCTTAACCAAGTCGCAATCCTGAAACCATGATGAATAGGTAGACGACATAGTTTTCCGAACATCTTGTCTTGAGCCGATGTCTTGGAGGAGAACAAGGTGGAGAATGTAAGGAAACATATCTTTTGCCAGCCTGTCAATGCCTTGTAAGATTTTTGAGATGGAGCCCAAGATAGAATCTCCCGAGCTAACATGACACAACGACAACGCAAGATCTCTGACCCATTTTGACACTTCTTTCCTCGGCGTTGCAGATGCTGCCTGTTCCAATGATTCATGTAATACGCTATTCTGATCGACTTCATCCACAATGGCAAAATTCAAAGCCTCGGCGATATGAACTGGCACAATTTGCGCAAGTTCGGCACCTTCTTCTTCTGAAATGCGTGACAGAATAAGGCGAATGCTTTCCTCGGCTAATCCTACCTCCCTGCGATCATCACTGAGGCGCAGATCCAACAGTTTCTGAACAATGGCTCCACGCGAGAACCATCCAGGGGAGTCCTTGTTATTCTGAGACCGAGATGGGTACAGTCGAGACCGTTGTGAAATGCGCTTGATCTCGCCGCGTGCAGCAAATGCACGACCCAAGACCCTCGCAGCCCAAAGTAAATAACCATCACCAACATTGGCTCGCTGACAAGATTGTAAAACCTGGGGAGCATAGTCGAAAACATCTGCATCCGAACCAAGCACATCATCTCGTGACGAAGGAGCCGGCTGAAAATTTTGGCAAAGTAGACTGAATGCAACCTCTCTGGACTGAGGGTTCAAGAGCTTTCTTCGAGACCGAACGTCCTCTAACAATTCCAACAGTAGCCTACTCTCGTCGCTCCCTTTCAGGGAATTTCCCTCTGTTCGGACTCGGGAAGCCGCTGTAGTGATTGACTGAAATGCTTTGATGGAGGATTTGCCGAACGGTTTTCCAGGGACAAGGGACTTAGCGTATGAATCCAGGTATCTGACGAACCATGTGTGGAATATCTGCGCTTTATCCTTGGTTGCCACATGCTGGGATTCCTGAGTGGTACTCTCCTGTGATGCTCCAAGGAAAACTCTGGTGGATATAAGAATTGATAGGCCGATTCCAGCAACGAAAGACAGCTCATTACCCAAGTAAATACTGCCATGCGTAAAAAGATATTGCATAACCCCTAGCGTATCCTCCGAGCACAGGACATCTGTCAAGAAAGGTCTCAAGGATTGAAGTGTCATTTGCAACGGGTAATCTTTATAAGCAACCTCTCCTGCCAGAGCGACAAGAATTCGTATCTTGCGAATGACGGACCGAGCATAAAGTGGGCCAAGAGCTGGATGAATCCGATCAAGAAGCATTCTCATTACAAAGGTATACTGGCTAGCCGTCCAGAAATCGGAAGCGTTTTGCCTTGCTCTGCGACACAAGCGATCAAGTTGATCAAACAGATAAAATGCCGAAAAGCACGGTTGAATGTCCAAAGGAAGATCCAAGCTGGAGTGGCTGATGTTATTCATCTCAGCGAGAGCCTTGGCTGTTGCTCCAAACGCAGGTCTTTTGGAAACAGCTTTCTCAACTTTCTCTTCGTTCGCCATAGTCTGCAGTATGATTCCCAGCACCTTGGGGAAATGCTCCTGCATAAGAATGGAGTACTGGTCTTCTCCAATAAGAGAACTAAGCAGCCTGGCATTGCTTGGAATAGATCGGTCACGTGCTGAGCCTTTGCACGTGTCAAATGAGATAGTGTAGGCTGCGGCTTTGGCAAAATTCCGTTTCAAGGCGTCCGAAGCTGTGAGCTCCAATGTCAGCGCTAGAAATTCAACCTCCTTTTTGCGACCAAGCATCACGGCCTGCCCGAAAGCTTCCGATTCGATATCACGCAGCAAGTCGGCAAGCGAGCCATATTGGAAAATAGAGAATGGAATGTCGGCGAACGGTCGGTCACCCTCTGTTTCCCCTTTCGTTACCCAACTGTAAATAATTTGTGGAGCGAATAGTTTGAAGAGCACCCGAGGGCTTTCCAGTCTCCTGGCTTTGGCCACATCCAACAAGCACCATTTTGCATGGCTAATCGCTTCCTCGATGAGCCCTGCCGTCTCGAATATGCAATACACACCGACGCGTAACAGTGTGTACCACCGAGAGGCCAGACGGGAAAGTACTAAGATCCGGAGTGCAATGCCTTCGATCCACTCGATTTTGTTTGGAAGACTGGCGCGTATGTCTTCAAAAATTGATTCATGTTTGGACAGAACGAAATCCTCAAAGATATTGGGGAGGTATTGCGCAATATTGTACTGTGCAGTAATCTCTCCTTGGGTGAAAATACTGAAGAGGCTCGTCCTGACCGAGGGTCCTTTACTACTTTGAGCGAAAAGGGGGTCGTACTTGAGCAGCTGGATAAGAAAATCTGCTATGGCCCGCTGCAGGTTTGGCGACCGCCTGACGTCTTTTTCCATTTGTTTGACGTAATAGTCATAAAAATCTTGGGCATACTCGTATAACTCTAGAGAGTCGCTGTCCGTAGAAGGCGAACTCCATACGGGGGTCGTGCCGACCAAAATTTCAACCATCATGCAATGCGTAACTTCCGAAGTATTGTAATCGCGGGCACGAGGGTCCATAAGACCTTCTTGTATCCTTGTGAAAAGGTCAAGGCATGCAATTTTTGGTATTTCAAAGGATCCAGCAAATAAATCTTTAATAAATTGTCGACAATGGAGCAGATCAGGCTCAGGCATGGAAACCAAATGCTCGATAAATGTAGAAGGGAGCTCGTTACTGCCTGATCCATCGTGAGTGGATTCCGGTAATGATGAAATTAAATGAAGATAGGCCGAACAAGACAAACGCAGCGAAGGACCATCCGTTTGTGCGAGGAGATCATGCCTCGGAACCTCATTTTCAGGATTGGGTGAGCTGCCAGCTAACTGCGAGTTAGGAGCCCCGTCTATGTCCATGAAATCATCCTCTTCGGTGTAGAACGACTCTGTTGAACTCTTTTTGTTGCACAAAACTTTCGATAACTCGGTAGCGAGAGAGAACATCCCGGCTTCTTTGAAGACCCTTTGATTCAAGGACTCCAGATGCGAAACGCTTGGCAAGTTCTGTACACAAACCTCAAGCACAGCATCCACTTTATATTGCTCCGCTTGAGAAAGGAATTTGGCGAATGACTCTGTGAAACTGTCCAGGGCTGGGACGAGTCTCGCCAAGCGCATATTTCCTGAATACACCGGGTAAGAAATTGCTGAAACAACAATGCAGAAGTTGGTAATAACGCGCATCATGTCTGATGTAATGGCATGGTCGTTTTCTCTGGACCATTCCTTCCACCGTTGCTTAATTTTCTCCGTCTCTGAGAAGCAAAAATCCAATATCTTCCCTTCAAGAGAGCCGGGCCGGTGACCAGATGCAGTAGAATCAAGGGTAAGGACCTCAGTTGGCTCAATCCTGAAGTCTTTCCTATCGTCCAATAAAAGGAGATAATATAGAAGGTCTTTGTAGTTCGATATATGCCGACAGGCTTGTGCTACGGGGCCCAACACTACGAATGACGATGCTCTAAAGGGAGGCATCGGCCTATCGAGGCAGGCTGAAAGCACGCCCAAGACGTCACGGGCATTGCAGTGATGTGCATTTTGAGCGGAATACGCTCGGTCGGGAAAAAGGCCTAGATAGTGTCTGTGAGTAATGTACAAAGAGTCGGGATAATATTTCATACTTGGAGTCCATTTGCTTAGTAGCCAATACAGAACACGGTCCGCCGTCTGGTTGAAATAGGTGGGATTTTCACTAGTCCTCTCACGTATAAGAGTGGCTAGTAATGATGCACTACTCTCGGTGAGCAGAGCTGGCCCACTTATTTCCACGGACAATAGCATTGCTTGCACGATGTCCGAAACCGCAGAGAATGGCACTATTTCAAGCCTAAGGAGCACGCCCATCAGATGGCAAGCAGTTCTGGATGAGGATACCGATGCTATGGCTCTAGATGCACTCTGCCAGGCGGAAACCCAGTAAGGCAGCAGGCTTGGGCTTTTTGAAGTGGTTTGAAAGGCTGCACTGTAAGGTATAAGCCTGGATCACCACAGACCGCAAACATACATACGCTGTAAGACCGATCATTGCCCAAGTGGAGTGAACCGGATTTTCATCTGCGATGTAAGGAGTTAGACGTTCTAACATTTGCTGCAGATCGTCCTCATCCAGTGGCCCCTCTTGGGCCATAAAGGCAATAACTTGTAATGCAGCCCGTTTTGCATTTGATCGGGGTTCAGAGAGATGTCGGAGATATTCTTGGAAATAGTGAGTGATTCGTAACCTTTTGATTGCGACTTCATCGCCATCTTCGCGGCCTTGTGGTATCAGGCGCTTCCTTGAGTCAAGCATGGATGAGAAATGTGCAATCACAGACACAGTTGCCCAGAGGCTTTCACAGCGTGGATTTGCGGATCCCAAGGAGAAGGCATAAGTGCTTAGTGGGTGGTACTCTTTTCCAAGCGTCCCCAGATTTCGGAAAGAGAGATGATCATCTTCGAGATACTGAAGGGCTGCAGTCTCCTGTCTCTTGCGGTAGTCTCCGTAAATAGTTTCCATCAAAGCCTCCAGATCTGAAACTGCGGTGTCCTCATGCCTTGAGCCAATGATACTGGATATATGGGCCTCTGTGTACATTAGAGTGATCATTAATTCGTCCCTTAATACGACATCAGACCAATACGAGTTGATCAATGGCAGCAATCCTTTAATGGTACGCTTGGTGAGCTGAACAGAGTGGAGTGTTGCCCTCGCCAGGACTGAATTGATTGTAGCCAGAGCAGCAGAGTACCCACGACCAATCTTCTTGTGCAGAAATTCAACCAAGGAAGATAGTAGGACATCGGCTTTTCCAAGTAGGGGTGCGTTAGACGGTTTCACCAGAAGTTGCAAACAAGCCACAAAATCCTCCGCTGTATGAACCAAACCAGTTGGTATTCGCCTGCTATTGACATTTGAACCTCTTGAGTTAGTGATAGGGGTATCGTCGAGGATATCAAGAGGGGTGCGAGCGCGGCTAGAGGAACGACCGGTACCCCTGAAACTGCTCTCCCAGTTCATAGTGGACTGGTCAAACAGAATAGAAAGCGAGTTGACGCAGAACTCCACCACAACCTCCCAATTCTCAGTTTTGAGACGTTCAACATGGGGTTGATACTCAAGGAGGGCTCTCAAGGCCTTGGTCAGATCCTCGAGTAAAGGCTCTGCAAGGGCCGAGTTGCTTTCCAATGGTAAGGTGGTCAAAATGTGTGCTAAGACGGCTTCGACGGTCCCCGTTTTGAGGGTTCGAACACCGGCATTTATGGTTGACCGTAAAGCAGTGGCGGAAAGGATCAGATTCGTCGGAGATTTGGCGATTTTGGCCTTGCTACGGAGCCATACAGCCTTTTCCACCTCGGTGCATTTGAAAATACTGTCGCACAGAGCAAACCATTCTCTATTCCCAAGCTTGTCCAACTCTCTATTGCCCCGATTGTGCTTTAAGACATGGATGAGGTCCTTAAGGCCGGTAGTTCGGTCGGAGCTCTTCGAAGATTGGATAAGTACTGCGGTGATGTCAGTATAGAGTCATAGGGAGAGAGCTTAGAAACTGACCTTTTGCATCCTGAATGCTGGTGACCCCCATATTGTGCCCGTCAGATACCTCTCCTGACGAAATGGACTAGCATTCAAAGCTTGCATTTCCTGACTACGGAGGGCCAGATACGAATCCTAAAGCTTCAATACTGTCAGATAATTGTGGTAAATTCTATTTCCACGCTGCACAATATCACAAATAACTGTGGTGGTAGTTGTTTGAGGTGTGGGTTGAGTTGTCGCGATTGATGTGAAGTCAGTTGCAGATGTCTTGGCATGACAAGGATTGTTTTTGGACGCGACATTCGCGGCGGCTTTGCTTTGACGACGCTACAAACACCACAGCTTTATCCCCACCACAACCATCCCGTCTTCGCTCAGGCGCACCATGCGCTGTTCAATCATACGACATCACCATGTCTGAAATCGACAGTCTAGAGGGTCTACAAGGCCTCCACCGCGACCTTCGCGCTCTCACCGAGCTCAAGCTCCCGGTCCTGCAGAGGCTGGTTGAAGAGCTTGATGCAAGATTGAACGAATTCAGCGCTCTGTTGGACAAACCAGGAAGCAATGAGAAGAGCCGCCAAGAATTGAAATCCGGTAAGTTTCGTCCATCTCTTTCGTAGCTCGCTGATTGACATGTCTAGGTAAAATCAAGGTTGGTGATGAGGAATATCAAGTCAACGATGAGTTCCAGCAGCGGACGCTCGAAATCGCCGAAGCCCTAGATCTGGACGAGCTACAATGCGCTGCACTTTTCCTGGCCGCGCAAAAAGAGGCCCCGGAGCTTGACCGTTCCCAGTCCATGACCGCCGTTATCCGCTTCCATCGCCGACGAGAATTTCTGCTTTCATGCTTACACCTCATTATGAAAATTGCGTTCGAAAATCCAGACTTGGAGGCAGGAGAAGCAGAGATTGAAGGACAGGAGATCTTTAAGCGCGCTATTAATTTCATTGTCGGAGTTCAGGGGACCAATTTTGCAGGTGCCTACAGATACTGGGAGAAATGCCTAAAGAGCATGGGCGAGATCGAAAAATGGCTGCAACGGATTTCAGATCAACTACAGACCGCTCAGGTGATTGGCAGGAGGGAGCCAGAGTTGGAGGAGGTGATGAATTTCCAAAAGTCGAGTTTGACCAGACAACACGAGTATCTCTCCACAATTTGCACCTACATGGCCAAGCCGGGTTACGTCGATGTCTCCCATTTGAAAAGCCTCCTCGAAAAAACCAAAACTCTCGACAGACACGACATCATCACCATTCATTACGTTCCAATGGTCATGGGTTTAGCAGCTTGGGCAGCCATGGAAACAAACACCGATCTCAAGACAGTCCGGGAGTTGCATCAATCCATCATGGCAAGCAGGGAGAATGATAGCTGGGCATTGAGAAATTTCCACGCGGCGATTATCGTCTGGTGGCTAGCGGAATACAGTGGCAGGTATATTGATGTGGACAAAGACCATGTGCCTTCGGATATGCAAGGGGTCGATCTGGTGAAAGAGGCCGAAGCCCGGTCCTTAGCATTTATTAAGGCTCTCGATGATGGAGGTTTTCACTTCATACTCTCCGTCAGTCAAGATATCCGGCCGACCAGGTGGTACGACCCAGCCAAAACAGGAATGGTTTCCTATCTGCTTCAAGATTCCAGTATCCTACCATCGGACTTCATTCAACCAGAGGAGTTCTTCCCTTCCGTTGTCATGGAACAGCTGCAATCCTGGGTGGAAGCCTTTGTCACAAACATGCCTGATACCCTGCGCAAACTCAAGGTCGAAGAAGATGAACAACGAAAACGCCTACATTCCTCTTTCCAACCCAGTGACGGAGAACTAGTATTGCATCTGGAGAGGTTCCTCGTGATTATTGCCTACGCCTATGATGGATTTCCCAACGCCGCAGAAGAATTCTGGAACGACCGTGACGGTAATCTTTATGGTTTTCTACAATGGGCTGCGAAGCGTCAGCCCACCCCTCGCATAGCTGCCTTCTGTGAGATGCTCAGGTCACTGTCAGCGGGAGAGGGCAATGCTGAATCTGCTCACAATTTCCTCACGGAAGAAGGGGCCTCAGCTTCTGGAAAGATTCGTAGGACGAGTTCTTTGAGCTATACCCATATTTTCAATGAGCTCATGGAATTCGTTAACAACATCAAAGAACCGAAAAAGCCCATTCAAACAGGTCTCTATGCCCCGCCCCAAAACCCAGCCGATCAAATCGTCGAACCCGAGAGCGCAATGATGTTGGAAAGCTACCTGCGTCTTATTGCGCATTTGGCCCGGCAGAGTCCAGTTGCGCGGCGATGGCTCCTCGAAGGCGATCATTTCAATTTGATTGCCATCTTTTTGGGGTTGTGCGTGGATAAGGTAGAAAGCCGGCTTAGAGCTTCAGCCTTCGATGCAATCAATGCCCTCCTCACCGATAAGAGCGTACAGTTAGGGGGCTTTGTTTGGGAAGCTGTTGACAGCTGGACGGTTCAGGGTTTCAACACTGCTGCGAAGCAAGCCAATATGCCCAGCTCTATGCTCCGACATGATGTTTGGGAAACTTTGGCTACTGGATACGATGAGTCCGTTGCCTTTACTGGTCTTGTACAGGCGCTCGTCGAGCCTTTTTCGGATGATCAAGGCCTCAACGACACGCTTCCTTTCCCGGAAAACCTTGGATCCTCTTACAGAATGCCCGGCATTGAATCCTACATCGATTTTGTGCTCGGACATGTCTTCGCCAAGAAATCAATCGAGATCCAGGACCCGTTACAAGCAAACGTAATGAGATGGAACTGCTTGCGCTTGGTGGCTACTTGTCTTTCCACGTTCAATGAAGATTTGGTCATCTTTGCGAACAAGTCCAATATTCCGGTCGATGCAGTAATAGACTCTTCCTCCCTCGCCGCGTATGTAAAACTCCACCCCTTTGGACGGGTCATGGAGTGGTTATTCAACGACAACGTTTTAAAAGCTCTGTTTGCCACCGCTCACCACGAGGTCGACGTGGTGGACAATGCCACTTCAGAATCTCCTCTGGTCCTTTCCCTTCTGCTGAGTATAGAAGTCATGGATTTGATCATGAAACTTCAATCCACGTACCTCGACATTGTACGACCGGTAATCAAGATGCAGTCGACGATACAACGATCCACAGTCTCTAACACAGCCCTCGCCTCTTTCGAAGACGCTATCCTGAACAATTTGCAAATTATTGTCGATCTGGGTCTTTACTGCGGTACTGGCCATGAGGCGCTTACGCTTGCTTCCTTGCGGCTACTACAAAAACTAGCCTCCTCAAGGAAGCTTGTGGTTTCCCCGGCGGGCTTCGGTCAGCGCTCCGGACGCAGCAAAATTGTTGGTATTCTCGAAAAGGACAAGGAATCTGAGCGGATTGCTCGATCCCTTGTTAACATCATGCAGTTGGATGATAAAGAAATCGAGATTGGACCTGAGGCGCCTGGTTATGTTCTCAAATTGCAAGTACTCGACTTCCTTGGTAGCTGTCTTACCGCCGCATCCACCAAACCGACAATTGCCCACATATTGCTTGGGTTCTCTTGTGAAAGCACCTCGGTGCATATCACGGATGACAGTCTTTGGAGCAATGGACAGTCTTTGTTCCATTCCATTCTGTCTCTCTCTGTGTTCTATCCGGACAACAATGGAGAAAGTATCCTTTCCTGGATGTCTACTTTGAAGACACGATGCTGGGATATCCTTCAGAAACTGTGGAGATCTCCACTTACGAATACGCTTGTTATGGAGGAGCTTCGCCATAACGAACTTCTGTTCATCCAGACTCCGAGGTTGCAACTAGTCGATGGCAATACTCCTTGGGATGGAATGTCGTTATTCCAGGGTATTGAGGAGCAACAACTACGGCAGGGACTGTCGGACTTTTTCTGTGGAGGTTCCGCAACAGCCCTCCAGAACTTCTTCCAACAACGGGCGATGTTCTTTGATTATGAATCGAGAGAGTTACGCGCTACAGTGAAGGGAGGTATGCCTACACTGCGCTCCAGAATTCAGTCTGCTCTCCTCGGGGTAACGGTTTTCCCTGGCGAGGATCAGGTACCGAACCCGAACATATTCGATCTCTTCGACTTCATAGAACTTCCCATTCCTGAAAATCCCGTGCCAGATTGCTGGCTTACGGAAGGTGTCAACATGGATCTATGTAAGGAAGAGACAGACGGAATACCGCTGTACGAGCTATCACTTGTGGAGCAAGTTTTCGTTCTGCGCATCAAAGAGAAAAGGAAAACTAATGCGTTCGCGGATGAACAAGAGGAACTTGTGGCACTCCAGCTAGCGCAAGAAGTACTTATCCGCTTCGCTGATCAGAACAGGCGCACTCTACTGATGCACTATCACAAGGAGGTTCTGAGGTCCTGGGTTCAATTACTTGTCATTGCGCTCCAGAGCTGTGATTTCGATGTCGGAGCTCGCACCTCTTTCGTCCTTCAAACACTCCAAACCATTCTTCCTAAGCTTGAAATGTCCTACGATAACGACATCTTCGCCGCCTTACAGCTCTCTGCCCTTGCCGAGGCGCTCATCCAAAAGATTGACTTTAGTTCGAGTGCGTTTGAAAAGACAATGACGGGAGATTTCGCGAACGACCGGCTTTCTCAACTCTTCCGCACCGCCCTCAAAGGAATCTACAGCCCCGTTTCCACAATCGAGCTGCGCGAATTTTTGTATCAAACTTGCTTCCGATATATTCAGGGGACGTTTGAGAAGGCTACTAAGGGTTCTCCCCTAGGTCGTCACACCTTGAATACCGTGAAGAACTGCGGAAATCATCTTCTGGAGGTTGTATGTGATGATGCATACAGCGGTGAAGGAACTTGCAAGGTGTCAGCCTTATTACTCCTCGATGCATTCGTCTCCATGGCCATTCGTCAGGATTCGAAATACGTTTTGGAAGCCCTTGTGGGCTTGAACTTTATTGGAGTGTTGGTCGACCATATCAAGCAAATTCCTCAAGAACTGCAGGGAGCGGCCTCTTCTCGCAAGTATCACCCTCTTATATCTCTAGAATATCGCTACTAACAAAAAACAGAGGTCACCGCTTTCCTTTCATACTATGACGCCAGCCTGGCTCTTCTTAACCGCATATGCCAGACAAGGGTTGGTGCGGCCCATGTCCTGAACGCAGGCCTTTTCCAGGCTGTCCGGGAATCGCGGATCTTCTCCGTCGATCCAGACATTGGACTGGGTAATCCCACCGCGCTCCGGTTGACTCATACCATACTGACCAGGCCCCAGAATTCGATAACCCCGACGCTCTGAAGAAATACTTTGAACTCATGCTTTCTGTCCTTCGGGTCATTAACTCAGCTGTTATATCACGTGGTCAGAAGAATGAACAAACAGTGTATCAAGCCCGCGAATTTCTGAAGGAGAATAGGCATAGCATGGTTGCCGTATTCAAGAGAAGTGTCAATGTTGGTGGAACTCAGGATATAGGGGTTGATCTGAGTAATTTGGTGGATTGCTTCACTTTGTTGGTCGAGGTTACGGGATTCCTAGAGGTTCGTACCATTCCATTGAAACTTTCACTGAACCTAGAAGCTAACAAGAAAGTAGTATGAGGATCAAACTGCGTTGAAATCTTCTAGGGCGAATTTCTTTTCATAGTAGCCTGATTGCATTTTTGCATCTTGGTTAGCATTGCAGTCCAGCGCAAAACAGCTTGGTGATATGGGATTCCCAAAGTTTGTATTAAAAGCATGTTCAGTTTATAATCCCTTTCATGCTATGTTTTTTTGCGCCTCTATCAATACCGCCATAGTTACGCCCGCGGAGATGCTCAATGGCTAAGTCATCGGCTCCGCCGACATGCCGATGAAGAAGCTCTTGGCAATTGATTACTCATTCTTTGATGCATCTTCAGCTCTCGGCCGTTTTTATTGCATGCAGCTGCAATATCTCTTCCGCAGGGTCGGTTCTATATGGGCTACTGAATTCTCTTTGTTTTCTTCTTGGCCGTTCTACAGCATTGCATTTGGTTGTGCTTACTCAACCTCCATGTGCTACGTGGTTTCCAGTTTACGCTTGGGATAACCCAAAAGAGATTCAGATGCTTATCCTTCTGTAGGATCGTATTGCGGCGACTGTCTACATTCTCTCATTTTCGAATTCAATGTCGGCGATTCGGCTTGCAAGGACGGCGTTACGGCAAGGTATTCTATATTTGTTCTCGCAACTTGAGAGCGGAATGGAAGGCAGGCGGAGGTATTGCAGAAGGTATATAAGGTGTTGATCTGATCTAATATCCATTACCGTTCTTCTTTTCCATCATCAAGTCTCACAACCCATTAAGTTCAACTATCTATATAATCCTCTTTCTTCTTTACATAAACATAAACCCTCATCAAACAGTTCTTCCGACAACATATCATTCAATCAACTTCATTCACACCCAATATGTCCACTCCAACTCTCCCCAAAGCCCAAAAAGCCATCATTTTCAACACGAAAACCAACATTCTATCCCTCAAACTCGACCACTGCCTTCCCCTCATCAATCCCACATCCCACCTCATCCGCGTACACAGCACCGCAATAACGAACGGCGAGCTAACGTGGGCCCCCTTCACAGACTGGCCCGTCGAGCACGTCCCATGCTACGATGTCTCCGGTACTATCATCATCCCGGCCGCCAACTCTAAATTCAAAGAAGGGGAACGCGTGTACGGGAGAATTTATGCCCAACGAGAAGGCGCAGCCGCCGAATACGCCAGTCTGCTAGATTCAGAGACTGCAAGAGTGCCAGGTGGGTTGACGATGGAGGAAGCAGCCAGTGTACCTATGAGCGGTTTGACGGCTTGGCAGGCGCTCTTCGAACCAGCCCGCGGGAACCTTTCGTACCCCAATGAGCCTCCGTATGTTAATAACGCAGGTGAACTTTTGAACCCTAACGTCGCAGCCGGAAAGAAGATTCTCATTCTGGGCGCTGCGGACGCAGTGGGCGCGTTCGCAGTGCAGTTAGCGAAATTGGCGGGGGCATATGTGGTCGGTACTGCGAGTGGGAGGAATGAGAGTTTTTTAAGGGGGGTCGGAATTGATGAGGTTATCGATTATACTAAGACGTCTATTCAGGAATACATCGTTGGGCAAGAAGACAGGAAGTTCGACTTCGTATTCGACTGCGTAGGGGGCAAAAGCATGCTAGACGGATGGCACGCCGTCAAATCCCACGGTGCATACGTCTCTATCGTCCCAGGATTCGAGGAGGAACCGAAGAAGGTTGTGAGGCCGGAGAATGTTAGAAGCGGGTTTTTCGTTATGGATAGTCGTGGGGAGGAGTTGGAACAAATTGGAAGGTTCATTGAGAAGGGGTTGGTTAAGACAGGGGTGGATAGTGTGTGGAAGATAGAAAAGTATAGGGAAGCGTTTGAGAGAACTGGTACAGGACATGCTAGAGGGAAGGTTGTATTTAGGGTTGCGTGGGAGGAGTAAGATAGGGGTAGAGAGCTGTCGGATGGGTTCCTTTGTGTGGGAGCTAGCAGGTGAATTTAAGCAACGGAACTCCAGTTAATTGGTACTTAGATTACTATCAACTTGAAGGGCTTCGAATGGAACATGTTCATGAAACAATTATGGAGCCTACTCTAAGCCTAAGAGGACAATTCGTGACATAAGGGTTAAGCTACTTTAAATCGGAACCAAATTATATAGTACGAAAAGGTAAATTAATTACTGCGACCATGGATTGTAGTATCGATCTGGAATCTCTCTCTAAATAAAGGAGTCCTACTAAGCTGACTCATAAGGAGGATCGTGAGTAACTCTTGACAAGTGAAGCAGAGTTGGCATTCGACCGTTACAGTTACTGCTATCAGGATTATTGACTTAAAGAACACCACCCCTATTCCCAAAAGACAGTACAAGGTCGACTGCACGCGTCAATCACTTTTTGGTTAGTAAACAGAAGATCCAAAATTTGCTTTTCCTCTTCTTCTTTTCCTTCACTCCTCATTCGCCCACTTCCTTCACTTCCCAATTTGCACTAGCGCACCTACATTACTTCTCCTCTGTCGTGCACTACGCGCCCCGTATAAACTTTAATGACTTCCTCTTCTTCATACCAACTTGTCTTTTAGTTCTTCATCAGCGTCTCTCAATCGACCCTTGACTCCTGCCGCTGCATACACGCACCTTCTGAACGTCCCTGCCTTCCTGCGATCTCTGGCAGCAACCATGGCAAGATGGCGAAGCACACTGCTGGGTTTCTAGGCAGCTGATTCAATCGCTCTGTAATTGGTGCTAGAAAATTTCCTGGTAAGGTGTCTCTCGTAGACATGACTCGCAACCTTGAGCATCGCCGTCAGGGCATCCACAATTATCATCAGCATCACCCTCTCATAGCCGCTATATGCTCCGAAACCTTGATACCCTTTGCTCATCTACTCCGATACCGTCAATCACGAAGCTATCACGTTGGACATGCTCTAAAGTTTCAGCCAGAGTTACACCAAACCCCCCAACGCCTCTGAGACGAAAGATCTTATACGAGGACATGGTCTGCATGCCTATTTCCCAAGGTCAATCTACCAACATGCACTCAAACTCCGGCTTCAAGCTCTCATGCTGCGAAATGTCGCAGAACCTGGAGGACTGCCCCACATCGCCGGTCACATCATCATCATGAATGAACGACATAGTCTACAGACATTCACAGTCCACTCAATATACAAAGATCAACAAAATTGATCTTCGTGACCTCTCATCATCATCCACTTCCACAACAGCAACATCACATTGAATCTTCGTCCCCCACTCTCTCTCCTGTTCTACTTCTCTTTGAGCAGCTTAAATGGAACATGCTCCACTGTGAATGCTGATCTCCCATTTCGCTGAACCAGCCATCGAGGGTCCACATGTACGTTTCTTCTAGCCAATATTGAACGCCGACAACGCCGTTACAACCATATTGTCGACTCGATCGCCGCCAAGAAAAAATAGCCGCCACAACAATCCCCAGGCTCTGCATCCACGTGTACCACTCCGGCTGCAGGATCGGAAAGATCTAGCACAATGGTACTGAGAACATCTTCCCTTCTACCATTTACCGTGGCCTAAAGGTTGCTTGAGCAGGAGGAATATGGGGATGAGAGACCACGATGGCATTTATGCTCGCTGCGTTACCCTGGCCGCGGAGTGAATTCTGAAAAAGCAGGGGGACCGGGCTTGAAGAATGCTGGAAGCTAGCGTCAAAGTCAAATTAGTGTGTTATTGACATGTAGAGGAGTAGGTGTTTGGCTTCTGTTTTCTTTTCTTCTTTTTTTTTCGGATTCTGATTGTTTTGTTTTGGATCAAAGGATGCTGTGCGAGCATGTAGGATAGTCCGGGTCCGGTTCTGTTCGAATATTTTATACAGCAGAATTCTCACTTTGTACTTTTATTCCTTAAAGGCTTAAACACGTGACATTTATCGTCCTTTCTCTTAATCTCTCTTTCTCTATGTTATTTTTTTTCTAAGATAAAAGGGAAATTCATACATAGATGGAATAGATGAGCAAAGCTATTGTTACCAAATACTAGAGCTTACTGTTTGGCTCAGGTTGTTAAGTTTCACGAGCTTGATCTAGCTTTGATCCAGCGATGATTCAAGTCTGTTTTACATTGTAAAACACCTTTTTATAACTATATCAAATAGCTCGTCCAGGCTTTCTTAGAGATATAGGATTCAGACAATTCATGATTTCCCTCCTTCGACAGTTATTTTGGATAAGTTAGAATCTAGAACAAGAGAGTAATACCTTTATCTTTTCTTGTGATGAATGAAGCAATCCACACATATATTGCCATTATGAACAATGCTAGAACAAGAGTTCAGGTATGGAAAGCCATGTAAAAGTTGTCTTAAGAAGAAGGTCTAGGAAGAATCCATACAGTGAAGCAGGAGATGAACCTTATCAATGGATCAGTAAGGCAGCCCTGTGACCAATACCGAAACGTGATAGTGGTAAGGAGCCGTCACACTTCTTCCCTTTAGCTAGATATCTGTTATTATGTCTCTTAATTTAAACTTTAAAGATAGAACACGAAAACCGTGCTCTATGTCACGGCGTTACACGCAGAGCAGGTGCCACTCATGTGATCGTAAGTGATACGCTTAACCCCTGGTTGAGCAGGAAGCTGATAAAGCTGATGGAGCTGCAGACACCTGGTTAGGAGGATGGGTAAGCCAACCGCTCCACCTCTATGACGATCTCCCTAAACAATAAGCAACTGCAGTATTCCTACTCTGCACAGAATTTCTTAAAATAAAGGACCGACTGGTGAGGATTGGAATTCCAGGAGCCACTCGGGGCTGGGCTTGTGGGACTGAACGGTGAACATTCCAACTTATTATGGCATTCTGTCCTAACTTCACCTAGCCCAGAGCGATTTCCTCCTAAAGGACGGTAAAACAGAGCCCAGGAGGCCCTAAAGGAAAGGGGAATGGTAAAGGTTGCCATTCAGTGACTACTAGAGATGAACCGGTTTGGATATTTCGGGGTTCTACAGGCTATTACGAAAGAGGATATAGAGGACTCGGCCCCCCTTTTAGGTAGCCCAGGCTGCGACATAATCATCTCTATTTCGAAGCGGCAACACTGGCGAATGTGGAATAGTTACTAGTGGTGTAGTTAGCTCGTTAAATGGAATTTACATTACCATTGATAATACAGTGATCCTCTTGAGCATGTAGTTATCCACTACGTGTGTGATATACTACCTATCGCAATACTTTGTCCACAATTAGCCGAAAGACCATACCCAGAATGATGTACATCGGTTAAGGTGTTGCAGATACATGGAAAGTGGACTAGCAGTTTCGACGGTATTCGTAGTCATATCCAGCGTATGTGTTGTTTCGGCTGTCCCTGGCACCCTCCGTTCATGGTTTTGAGTGACCAGGAGAGAAGGAGTACAAGGTTCGATAGGTGATGGAGGTGAGTGCTAGAAAATCTGGCTGCGCAGAAGAATGGTTTCGCTTTGCTTGCTTGTCGGTTGTTTATATCACAAACAGATCTCCAGTGCCCAAAGGGGTAGATAGGGACGGATACTTTGTGAATGGATAGGTGCGGTGCTTATACAATCTCTTTTGATGTTAAAGGGGAAACTACTAGTTGCATTTTTTGCCAATACTTGAGAATTTATGATTTTCCTCATTACAGTAAAATTCCCCTCACAAGAAATTGAACACTACCGTAGAGCCCAAGCGATTGAAAGTTTAGAGAGAAAAATATTTGAAATTTAGAAAGGAGTGGAATAAAAGGTCTATCATAAGTCATTAGCATTATCAACCTAGCTAAATGCGGCTCTACCACTCACCACTACTCCAATCGGACGTCCCTACGATGATGGATAGTCAAAAGTCGTCTATGCAGCTATAATTATGGGAAAGCAAAGACGAGTAATATTCTTGCCCGTTGCGATCTGTTACATTAACAGAAGCTTCACTGCACCTGGATACTAGTGGCCAGTATGCTATCTGATACACCAAGCTATTGTCTCTGGAAACCAGGAGTGCGGCGGATTCTGGCGGTGGAGTTCCGACACTTGAGTAGTGACGCGACGTAGGGACAGGATCGGTGGGTTACGAGCATCAGGAGGCAGACGGTGAGTGAAAAATGTTGTCCGGAAGGAATGCGTCACCGTCAGGGAACTCCAGGACATGTGATCTTTCCTCAGTAACCCACACACAACAGCGTCCGTGTGCAAGAGATTTCTCCTCATCAACGCCATACTCTTACGCCAACTCAGCGCCTCCACGACCCTCTGACAACCCCCTTCGACACATGTTCAACTTTACGCGACAAAAGGGACGCGACAAAAGGGACACGACGAAGGGATACACAACCGTATGCATTCTGTTGGCCGTTCTTCGATGACAGATCTTTAAAGTTTGCTGTTGTTGGCATTACACCCACTCTTGACCTGGCTCCTTATGCTGGCTGTATCCACCCTCCTCGACATGCCATCCGGTGAAGTGGCCAGAGATCCAACATCCACAACGTTATAGGTGTATGGAACGCGTACATGCCAATTTGCTGCTCTGAAAATGGCGCAGAAAGCATGTGGGTGGTCATTGGAGCGATCGATGGCGTTCTTAAGCGCTCCCAATAGAGTCAGAGTTGATTTACAAGCGCCTTGAGGACAGTTCGGAAGCATATACGTTTCTGTATAATCTTCTGACGGTGTACATGTTAGGACCGATGGAAGGGTCACTTCATCTCACTGGAAAATACGCATTTAGGGTTATGGGTAACAGACGCGGAATACACAGAATGAGCCCATATCGTCCTACAAATGGAGAGATTCCCCACCGAGGACAGATGTTTTTCCAAGCCAAGGATGTCTTCACAGGCAGGCTGCAAAGTGCTCCGTAAAACCTCCTTGGGCGTTCCGATTGCGATAAGTCAGGCGCGTATTGCTATGGGGACAATCCTGGACACAGTTATATCTCTACTGGAGCCTAACATGGTGTGCGATATCTGTGCCGATCTTTTAGAAACTGGAGCGACTATGAGACTCAAGCCTTGCACAAAGATCTTCTGCACAAGCTCTGGCGCACATGCGAAATACAGGCTTTTTACGACGATATGCTGCGGAGTTTTGAAGTTCCTGAGTATCCATCCTCCATGGCACCAATTTGACAGGCCAACTTCACTCAAGATGAGACTCTGTGGGCTAGACAGACGGAGCAAGAAAACGGCAGTTGACTCGGTGAGGCAGAGCCTGTGTATTAATCAAAATGAACGAATTGTGCTGCAGTTGATGTTTGCGATGGAAAACGTGTGGGACGGATGGAGGAAATCATATGCGGAAGATGAGACAAGGGGAGTCTTGGCAACTGGCGAGTCATGTGCTGGGTGTTTCAATACACCATAATGAGAAGATATCAACAATAGTTTGCTATTCACAAGTTCCAAACGCGTCGGTTACATGATTAATCTTCCACCTAAAATGACCTTATAAAAGAGTAAAACTGGAGAAAGGCCCACAAGATCCAGCAAGCAGCGAATCCACTAGAGCACAGGAGCAGATTTACTGAAGTGCCCGGCGAAGGTCAGCAGTGCCTATAAAAGGCCACATTGTTGCTATTGGCATTAATCTACATGGCAAAGCTTAGTCTTTTCCTTCTTGACTTAGCATGTGGGAAGGTGAGGCCGGCCCATTTATCAGTGCTGTCGAATCACAGTAACATATCCACGGAGGTGCTTCAGAATGGGCGGTTGTGGTATAAAGCATAATTAACCAGAAAACTTATCCCGAATACCTTAACGCCGTCTGTCATGCAGGTACAATATGTTACAGTCCGTTTTCTCTACCACCGTTCCCTTATTTAAACGGCACCTTTCCAGGCACATCCTTGATTTCCTCAAGCTTCAAACCCATCTTAACAATTGAGTACCGGATCAATCTGGTTTCCAAGCTCATTGTTCTCCGGAGGGCATGCTGTGTTTTGGGCGAGGCATCGAAGCGCATGATGAAGTGGTGGCCGGTGTGGTGCACGGATTGAAGTTTGCGTGCGGGCTTTGGGAGAAGAAAAGTGCCCCAGTTGGTTATGCCGCGAACGACGCCGTTGCGTTCGAGAACGATTTTGCCGGCGGTTTTGGCGATGCTGCGAAGAGCGTGGTTAGACTTGGGATGGGAGGAGGCGAGGGGGGGGGAGTACTCTTTGACCTCAGACAACCTGCCTGGCCGGACCTGTGCGCAAGTCAGTGATGGATTAAAAATCAAGTGTTCCAGAGATGTGCACTTACAATACCTATCATTTCATACAGCATCTTGACGTTCTGAGGTATCTCTTCTCATGTTGTTACCGTTGACATCCACTGTCTCGAGAAATTGGAGGTCGGAAAATCATGTTTCCGCAGTTCCGGTCTTGGCAAGCACATGCTCGGACCCGCTTCCACTTGCCCACCTCCGCGTCATATCGGAGCTTCAACCACTCCACAGCTCGTCAACATTCGTATCCCGACAGCTCCCTCAAATCACCCACTTCTTCAACCTCCTTCACCTTCAAAATGGCCGCCCGACTCTCCATCGTCCGTGCTGCCCGCCAATTCACTTCTTCCGTTATTCACAGACCATCATTGATTGTTCCGGCGAGCTGTCAGAGGTGGCAGGGAGCAACTCCGAGTCGGTTATTCTCGGGAACGAGTGCAGGTATGTCTTTAACATCATGATTCCCCTCCCAAATACCAACTATCATATCTACCACGCCAATTGCTTTGGAAATTACAGATAAAATACTTACTCTACATTAGTAGCCTCCGATAAAAAATACACCCCCGACCACGAATGGTTCACCACCACAAACGGCACCGCAACCCTCGGTATCTCCTCCTACGCCGCCAAGGCCCTCGGCGACGTGGTCTACATCGAGCTTCCTGAGGTCGGCCTAGAGATTTCCGCTGGTGATGCCATTGGCGCCGTGGAGTCCGTGAAATCGGCTTCGGACATCTTGACGCCGGTTGGAGGGAAGGTGGTGGAGGTGAATACGAAGCTTGAAGAGAAGCCCAGCACGGTGAACCAGGACCCTGAGGGCGAGGGCTGGATTGCGAAGATCGAGGTGCAAGGGGAGGCCGAGGGGGAGACGATGAGTGCGGAGGAGTATAAGAAGTTTACCGAGGAGCAGTAGAGGGATGACAGATATGAAGGGCGGTAATTGTGGTGATGCTTGCTTAACATAGATGGTTGTTCGATTTCAACATTAAGCGATTTTGGGTCTGCGGATCGGCGTGAAGGTGCTAGTATTTACATACTATTTAGGGATTCAACATTTTCTTCCTTAAGTCTCTTTTCATTTGGTATTGTGCGGTCTTTTGACTGAAGCCTGTCAGCGTTAACCTAAGGGCATCATCGTGCTTGATCAACGACTTCGCCGACGGTTTCCCAACGGTTTGATCAATAGCTTGGTCAAGCACTCAACAAAGCAGTAGTGTAGGAGCAAGTCTAACGGAAGCGGTGAAAAGATACTCTTACATCCTTGTCATTTCAGCTATCCACTATCCGGCTTGGGACAGTATCATCCCGTATGGGAGCTGAGAGGTGCTCATCACCGAAACATCTTTCTCATTTGTTCATCCCAACCAAGCTCTCAGAACTGCCCAACACTCGCCTAGCTGGCCGGGGAAATTCACGGCCCAGACTCCAGATACTTCATTTCAGATCAAGGCATGTTACGCAGGCAATTGCTATGCAAGTATCGCTATCCATATCACAGCATTTACTGTTTTCCTGTTTCGTACTGTTTAAAATTAGCTTAGACGGCCATGATTTTGCCTGATGTCGAGGCAGGGCACTTGAGGTGAGATTAAGGAAGGTGCGCCAGGTCTCATCGATTCACGAGGTATGCCTTCCTCTTTCACCCATGCGACATTATCATCAAAAATTCCCAACATCTCACTCTCTTTGGTCTTCTTTCTTCCCTCTCTTTTTCTTCAATTGCCATCCCTGACCGAGGATTGTATGTCATCTTACTAAAATTGCCTGTATACTCCATCATATCGATCATTTATAGACGGATGCCTCATAAATTCTCGACCTATGGTCGGGGAACTTCTCTTCTCGAGCTAATCATGTAATTCACTCGCGCACATCTCACAACTTTGAAAGGCAAGCCCGCGAGCTTCGAGTTCAATGGTCCATTAACTAAAGTATTAGAGGACCAATCCCCAGACCCTTTTCCCACCCTTTTATCAACGCGTCGACTGGTTGGTAGAGAGGCTGCCTGGTTGATGGCAAAACTACCCGGTTGGAGAACAGCCTGTATTTTCCTGTCATGTCTACCCTTCCCTCTTGTAATATGACTTTGGGAGAGGCAGAAGTTTTTCGGACTGGCAAACTTATTGTACTTGGCAATTCAGTCGAAGAGTGGCTTCGGTTACTTCTTCACTTCACTACACGACATCTCGAAACCCTCACAATTAGACAAAGCTGTTACATCGTTGGACCCGGTCAACATTCGAATCGATCTCCACCTGTTAAGAGGTGAGCAACCCTGTTTAAAGTGTTGTGACACTCATCTTACATTGAATGTGGATAAATATAGAGGTCGGGAACAGCTATATACTTGGATGATGTGGTTCATGTGTAGAAATAGCGAGAAAGAATCCAGAAACGGGGGGGGGGGGGGGGGGGGGGATGAGTCGATGGGAATACAGTAAATGAGCCGTGACTGAAAATGAGGTTGGGTTTAGTAGAATGGATTGGACCAAAACCCGGCTTATATTCAAAAAGTAAAAGGTCAGGCACTGGGAATGAAACAGAAAAGTGAAGCAAAAACAACTGCCCTACTCTGCGGAAACAGTAAAACGACTACTTCTGAAAAACCTCAAAATTCAGCAGTGCTAGAGAAGATGATAACAACTTCTTTGCTGCCAATTCTCACCTTTCTCCTTTCAGCGTTCGGTGAAACGTCGAATGAAGTCAACTTGTGCCGTTTAAACTCAACTACTGTGTCGTAACATCAATATTCAAGATCCCCACCGGTATCCCAAAGAAAACAAAAACAATTGAACTCAAGATAAGGAAACCGACCAATGTGGTAGTCCCCCACTCCAGCCCGTCGTTTTTTCTCTCTACTATACTAATGTTACGGTTTATGATCACTCTTGCACTTTCACAGTCGCAACTCACTCATTCTTGCCACCGCTTGTTTACGATACTCTGATTTTTCTTCCTATTCTAGTTGACGCTGAGTTTACCTGTCAGCTATCTTATGCATATATTGAGCTCTGGCCCCAGACCCTTCAATACACTTCAGTTCAATCCTTTACTTCTTCATGCCTGTGTACTGCTCACCATTCCGACAACTAACCACAACAGTATCCTCCGAACCCCCTCTCTTTCCATCCCCTTCCACCCAATCTTTCTTTCCATCCGCCTAATTTCTATAAAATCCAACTTCTCTGCATCTTTAATAACCTCTCCAATTTGCCCTCCCAACTACGTCCCCTTCTGATACGGCAAGACTCAGAGAGCAACAAATTTCATGAGCGGTCCATTCTATGCTTGCACTCGCGTGATGAGGTTCAAACTCTCCATGATTTTGCGCATGCGCGGGATGTGCTGGTCTTGGTATTGCTGGAACAGCTTCGTCAGGGTAGCATGGGTAGGTTTGATGTTTGGATGGGCAGTCGTGGCACGGCGAAGAAGGTTGGCTAGGAGAACTAAAGATTCTATGCCTTAGTTGCCTCCTAGGGCGATGTTGGAGGTGGCCTTCATATGTTAACGATAATCACTTTAAACAACGGTATTTGCATTGCATACCTTGTGCACCGCATCCCCTACCAGCACCGTTCTTCCAAAATATCACCGCGACAAGATTCCCTCCTCATTATTCACCATTTAAGCACGATACCTTTTACTCCAGATATTCCCGAAGCAGAGATTCTCGGAGATTGGATGATATGCCACCTTCAATGCTACGTTTTCCGCATCTTTTTCCGTCCATCGCGGACGTGTGTATCGAGAGTAAGAGTTGTCGACATGGAATAAGGCAAAAAAAGAAAGTATAGTCCGGCTGAGTACCAATGAAGAAGCTATATCCGTCGTTGTGAGTGCTGGAAAGCTAGTTCATTGCAAAGAGCGGGCTCCCCAGGGCCCATGCCAACAAGACCGGTCCACGATGTCATCATAGCTTTTGTTGATGCCAATGAACATCGCTTGACAAGATTTTCGGTAGATTCATACCTTTTTTTTTCTGTTACGGTGATAATACCAAGCGCGACTTTCTCCGCATTGTCCCGCATTTCGGCCGGACAAGACTGTGAATACCGTCACATCCAACTACAATACCACCTTGCTCTGGTGTTCTGTCCGACAAGATCACCTTCACTCCGTTGTAGAATTCCTTGATATCGAAAACTTTCTTACCCAGCTGTATTTGTAATTTATCCAGCAATTGGTCATACAAGGTTTGCAAGGACTCGCGCCGCTTGAAGAAAAATATATTGTATCCATGACTGCAACATGATTAGCAACAAGTCATTGAGAGAAAATGGTTTATACTTCTTCTTCGCCTGACCCCAACAATCATTTTCCAACAGTTCGGAACTGTCCAGCCATCGATGAGCCATCCAACCATCGATGAACCAGTCGATCCATAGCAACATTGGTTTTCTTCATCGCCTCTAGACAATAAATTTGTCCCAAAATCCGTGAACCATGAGGATATATTGCGATACTCGCCCTGATACCTCCACCTCTCAGCCTCCTTTTCTGTCATAATCCTGTCATATAAAACAGCCTCCTCGATCCCTCGCCTGCGCATTTGAGAAGACCCAAGCCCGAATTGAACACGGTTCTTTCCAGTTGGTGATGAAGTCGAAGAGCGCCGGGCCGATGGGATGGTTCTGCGACTTGATGCCACTCGGCTACGCTCGAGCCGCTCTCCCACCGCGTCCCGCTAATGGACGGGTTATGAGATGTGAACTGCAGATATGTGAATTATGGAAGAACTGTTGACGGAGTTGAAATGGAATATAATTAAAGGAATGATGAATTCGAGCGTAACAGTATCTCGGGAACCATATCAGAACATCTAATTCATAATAGCGCACCAAGGTTTACCAGAACGATTCCAGCTATACAGTAGTCGTCAAGATGAACCCGACTTCGATCAGCGATATTGATATTCCTCCCAATGCAACGTTAATCTATTAAGCCATACAAAACTGACCAGCGATTTTTACCTCAAGGTGCTATCCATACAGGTTCAAGGTTGACGCACTTTGTAAGCCAACCCACTCGCGAAACTGAAAAGCATCTCGTATTAGAATAGGAATGCCCATCGGGAACTGAAGAGATACTGCCTGGCTATGAAGGCACTCCATTCAAAGCAAATGTCGGTTTTGGCGCAGACTGGTTGCCCTTTGATCCCAACGGTGAACATGTGTGTATTGATCTGAAAGCCATTGCCAAAACCAAGGATGAGGAGAATATCAGCTTCGGCTACCTCGGCATTATCAAAATGGTACCAAGCGTGAAGAAGCTGTTTAGTATGGACCCAGAGGCAAAAACTTTGCCGTTTGGATGTGCCAGTACGTAAAACAATCGCAAAAGTGGTGTGTGACGAAGTGATGGAGGGAAAGTCCCTATTAATGAGCTGTGATACTGGAGAACCACACCCCGGATGGTGTTGGTCTGCTTGACATCGAATATGGTTCTGGCGACATCAGCTTCGTTTGAAGCCTCCCCACGATAAACATGCGCAGTTGCACCGGGGCTCTTCCAATTCCTTGATCACTTGAGCCGCATCAGACTTGTCGGTACCAGACAGCGGAATGAAGACAAGAGTTGAACATTCCTGCCCCTCATATATCCAGTTAAACTTCGACCAAAGTCTCCAAGGAAACCAACGAGTACATATGCGGCATCCTGGGAGAAGAGCGGCTGCATCAGGGGCTTGCGTGAGAACCCCATCATTCAAGACGAATCGTCCTCCGGCTGGCAAAAGCCGCCATAAATATTGAGCTAGCGACGAGAAACTGTCAGCGATTACAGTTATGAACCCTTTGCCGGAGTTCTTGCTCAAAACCAAGCGGAGTTTTCCGGTTCTTCTGCCAATACAAAGGAACTCGAAGTACTTTGGTACTGAGAAGAGAGCTGGTTTATGGTTTTGGTATTTTTCGATAATCGTCAGGGCGAGTCCAATGACCGTACTCAGTTGAGTAACAGCAGCTGTAATTGAGTGGGGGGTTGCAAGTAGGGCCACATTATCTCGTTTTCCAACGTTGCCAGCTACGGATACGGCATTGATGGCTGAGCCTAATGCACCCAGGGTAACTACAAGTTAGGCTCTCGCCATCCTCTAATGGAGGTTGTATTTGACAGAGCGGAAGTGCTCATGGATATTGTCTTTTGGAATGAGTGGATTGATAGTTATGTCTGCAATCACAGGAGTGACAAACATATATACATGAGATCATGTGATTACTCAGTGAAGGAGCTGAAATATATAGAAATTTATGTAATATTGTCGTCATGTACTTTGGCAAACGTACTAAAAGATTCTATCATAGCGAGATTGCCATTCCAACATCTCCACTGGGTACTCTACGAGAGCACTTTCATCTCTAACTTTGGTGAATATGTATTTTAGTATATGTAAGCTCGTTACGGACTACTAGAGCAGCATTTACGCTTTCGCCGTTCCGTAAGACGATTCCGGCAACAGAAGAAAGGCCATTTTGGTTACACTGGAATTCCGAAACATTAACCTGAATTTTGACCTTGTCAGGGCCAAAGACGGCGTCTGTTAACCGATCATTTTGGAACAAAAGCTCCTCATCCAGGAAGCTCCCGGTTAAAGACGACTGTTCTGCAAGTGGCGACCTCGCCACGTCAGAAACATCATGGGAGATGTGACTGTTTAATTGATCGTTGGGGACGACCCGGGGGACACGCAAAATATCTTTATGAAGCCAACATCCGTATCAATACCAGAGTCCTTTGTGTCCAATGAAGCGAGCAGGTCATTGAGGGTCGGGCTGATAGCCTCCGCACTGACTTCGGGATTCACGTCTAGGGGAGATATCTTGGATGTCGCTTGTTCGGTCCTGATAGCCTTTAGGAAACTGTGAGCCATACTACTAAAGGCATTGGATCCTTGATTTACAGCATTTGTGAGCCAAACGATTGACAGCCCACTGACCACAATTCTTTTCAATGCATTGAATACTGCAGCATCCTTGGTGGCTTCTAACGCCAGAGACCCGTCGGAATCGTGGACAAGGATGTTTCCAGTGATCTGGAGGCCAAATTCGGTAAGCGTGGTAAAAAGGACTATCTGACCAGAACGATATTAAAGAGCTGACATGTTCTTAGACTGACTCCGAGTTACGGTTGAGTGAGACGACGTGGAGGTCCAACTTTTCCTCGTCTATTCCCGTTAAGGGGACCGTTGGTGGTTCCATTGGTATACCCGTTCGGGTGTCCATTCAATTTGTTCCCCTCATGAATCTTTGTTGCATAAGGGATCCATTCAAACTTCATATACGGTTCTTCAGCCTGAGGCTCTGCAGCAGTTTGTGGAACAGCGGCCTCATAGGCCACGCAGCAGAGGTTCTTTTCATCCAGCACAACCCGTTCAGATTGTGTCTGAAACTTGGTGTTAGTGTTGAAGTATCGCCCATATTGGGCATCGGTCCAAGTGATGGCATAATCTTCGGAGCTGGATTCTTCTCCAAGTCCCTAGGGTGTAATCTCTTCCGTCTCCATAGGCACAACTCCCCACGGCATCTCTTTGTGGAGGCCAGAGCTGATGGATATAATGATGAGCTAAAGGCAGGCATCTATAGTAGCAGGATGAAAGAGACATCGGGACTCGCCATCCATAAGACCACTCTTCGTGGATACCTTCAAAGTTGCAGCAGCATGGCGGTCCTTACCATTTGGTTTTATCCGTTTCAAAGGTTGGAATACCCCAGCGTACTGGCATACGACTGGATGAAAAGCGTCATACCACCTTTTTCTGGGGACTCTCTGTGTCAGATTATCTGTATTTATCGAGGACTCAATCTTTGTGGGCGCATGAGCGGAAGCATAGTTTCCGGCAGTCCGTCCCATTGCCTGAGTTGTCCAGATTCCTTCTGTGATTGACCCCACGGCAATACAGCGGAGTTACCGAGCTACTACAGTCAGTTTCGCTCAATATGAAAGAATGGAGGCGTTACCCAATGATCTTTTAACCAGGGACATCTCAATGTCGAAGTTTGATCTTTCCAGACAGGCGAGCTCTCAGAGAGTCCGAAAATTCTGCTTCCTAGGACATCTTGGGGAGGATGCTTGAGGTTTCGTTGTTCCGCACAGAACCTAGGCTCAGCCCAGAAGTGTCTTATAATTCCTCTGATACGGAGGCAGACCGATCAAGATGAGTGGCTTCCGACATTTTTGAAAATTTGATCCGGCGACCGCATCCTCAACGTCGTTTACCTTCTCAAAATTCACATTGTAATTGTTCAAGACTAGCTCGCCTGCAGTTCTTAGCAATTCTACTGCACTGGCATTGTTGCGGCCGAAGGTCGGAATATATTTCAAGTGTATGAAATTATTAGCCAGGCAAATCTGTTTGAAGGGTCCGGCAAGGGTAGAGTGCGGATCTATCTCGACTATGCAAGATACTTCTGCAAGATCAGGAAGCTGACCAAGGGTCTTAACGGATCTGTCAAAAAGAACTTGGTTTCTCAGATTCTCACTTCAGTACCGCAGGGAGACATGGTCACCGAACAGCTCCTTCCCGGTCACAGACGAGATCATGCGAATTCTTTGTTGACGCCAGGTGAGGTCAGTCTCGTCGATTGACTGTTATGCGTTTGTAAGAAGCTCTTCATAAAGAGGAGCGACAGCGTTCATGTGATCAGAATGGTATGCCTTTCCCGTGCAGAGTTTCGCGGTAAACAATTTTTCCGTCTCAAGCTTTTCTTTCACAACCTGGACACCAGTTACCGTGCCACTCAAAGTCACGCTGTTTGGCGAATCCTTGCAGGACACAACTACATCCTCACCGAAATGGGGAAGAAAGGTCGAAACTTTTTCGACACCGAGTCCCACGGCCAACATGAATCCAACAGGAGCCACTTGTTTGACGGCAAGTCCGCGGTAGAATGCAGCAATAATGGCCTCAGGGGCTGATATTAAACCAGCTCCGTAAGCTGCTCCGATTTCCCTAGAAGAATGGTTGACAGTGATGGAGGGGGCAATACTCCAGTCATCGAGGAGCTCAAAAATGGCGATTTGGACTGCTGTGCATGCTGGCTGCGCAATTTCGGCCTCGGAGAGCCTACTAGTTTCTTTTGGTTCAAGGAGAATACCTTCAAGCTTCTAAGAAGGTGCTGCGTTGAGACGCTAGAGAACGCGATCCAAAACTCGAATGGCCTCCAGGAAGGATGGGAATACATGCATGGCCTCAAGAGCCATACCGGCCCATTGTGCTATCCAGTGAAGATGAAGCCGATGGTGTTAGTGGGAGCTCCGCTTGCAGTGCCATATCTGGACATGACGTGTCGAATATCCCAGAGACATGACCGTCGTATGCGATGGTGTATGCCCGCTGGGGGAACTGGGTACGTCGCAAGTTGAGGGTATAAGCCAAGCCAGCCGCATAGTACTTGTCTGCAACCTTCGCATGGGGATTTATGTTTTGATGGAGAGTTGCTTTGTCATGAGCGGAGAGAGTTATAAGGAACAGATGGGTAGAGGCATGATTATAGGTGACTTCAGATTTTGGCGTGCCGTGCTGGTACCAGGGACAGAGTGACTACCGCCTCAACGAAGACATGTCTATTTGGTCCTCCATATCCGAAAGAATACGCCAAAGCTCTTCTCACTGCAAGATCGACGGCCAGGGAATGGGACCCACATTTACGTTGTCATTCCAAACTCTCTCATGAACTGGCCACCCAGTATAAGGTATATGTAGTGTAGTTGGCTTACTCGCTCTTAGGATTCAGTTTCTTAAACTCTGCTACTCCTGGAATGATGCCCGCTTCAGTCATGAGAGCACCCTTCATGACGGCAGAGATACCACTCGCAGCATCAGAATGACCAATGTTTGCTTTGATCTTTGTTTGCTGTTAGGTTCATGTTTATTTATGGGATGATAAAGAAACTCACAGCTCCAACCCACTATGATCGGTCTATTCTTGGGCTGTCGTTCATTGCGGTTGCAATAGCTCTTACTTCAATAGGATCTCTAACTGGGGTGCCAGTTCCGTGTCATTCAGCATATGCTGCTTTCAGAGGATCAAGGTTGGCTCTCTTGTACGCTCAAAGTAGCACGCGCCCTTGCCTTCCACACTCGAGTGAGTCATTCCGATGCTGTCGACTTTGCCGCGTTGCTAATTATAATTAGGGCTATGTTGGAGGATTAAGTGGACCAGAACATACGTGTTGACAAAAGATGAGCAGATAACGCCCGGATAGGGTCACCATCCCGGATGGAATCAGACAGTTTCTTCAAGTACAGCGCCCTCACGCCTTCAGCCTGGGCGTTCCCATTGGCCGAAGCATCAAAGGTATGGCATGTCGAAGTTGAAGACAATATACACAGTTTAGCAGTACTCATATGCTGATCCAAGGTCAAGATAAGGTTGACACCGCCTGCAATCGCAGCCTCGCAGTCTCGATATCTAAGAGCATGGCATACACGGATGACGAGCATGCAGAGGTGGACGCTTAAATCAATGTCCGGCTTCCGAAAATGGACTCTGCCTCCCCATAAACGTTGTTCGCACGTCAATTTGGACTCAAATGGCAGAATGTTCCCAATTGGTATGAATCGGGAAGCACGAAACACTGATCCACATAATCCCAGTTTTCCAGGAGAAAGTTTAAATCCAGTCAACGACCGCATCTTGAGAGTAGCTTCACGGCTTCATTTGAAAGGGATTTTCAAAGGTTATATAGATGTCTAAAAGATAAAATAGGACGATCGAAAATGAAAGTGCTGAGGAATAACCGTATAAGTGAATGCGCTGTCAGCTCATCCTCCTCTATGAAATCTAAGTGATTACATAAGTACCTATGCAATAGCTAGGGAATCTGAAAAAAAAAACTGCACCAATAACTGGACTAGGCGCTTCTCTCCGGCTATGGCTCTTTGCGCTATGCGGTCAAAGCTGTTCTCATCCTTTTCAATGAAAGTGAAATCCGAGGCGAGGAGAGTGGAAATGAAAGTTTCGTAAGCTGGTCCTAGAGAAAGCAAGAACCGAAAAGTGAAATACCAGTTCGGTAGCTTTTCTTTCCAGGTAACCACGTCGAGCTTCTGCATTTGACGCAACTCATCAGCTAACTTTCCGCCAGTTGGCATGCATTGCTTGCATGAAACGGTCTTCAGCGATTGCAGAAAATCAGCGATACTAGCTGGTCTAGTAGAGCCGTTGGAAGTGAGCATGGTCTGGTGTCCTATTTCAAAGGTTTTCTGTGTCGCCATCCTGTCATTTGGGGAGTGGGACAGCCTCCCGAACGCCTGACACGCGATATTGCATGTCGTTGTCACCCGCCATATGTCCAGCTTGATCGGACTCTATTAGCCTGAATTTCACAGGACTCTTGGCTACCTGCTCATGTATATAATACCCGTCACAACCTCTGCTCAGACAGACAGAACACTACGCACAATCATACATGATATACACCTTTCAACTCCTATCATCTCTCTCTCATCATAGACTTACAGACTCCGCCAGTGTGTAGTTGATGGAAAATTCAGGCCTAGATCAGGTAACGTAAAGCCTTCGTCCAGAGAAGTGGCGCCCAGCATTGTCATGGAATATGGAGGATATATGTATATAGCACCTGACCTGAACAGGTAAAGTACCGATTAGTCAGCGTTTCTTGGCATCACTACGTTATAAGCTGGCATTATTGCAGATAGCTTAAATCTAATGAAGGTTTTGTTTGGCAGAACGCAAGTGCTCATAAATATTATCTTAAGAATGAATTGATTGATTGAAATGTCCTCAAAGGAGTGACAAATATATACATGAGATCATGTAATTACAGGATTGTACTTAGAAAAGAGTGGAAGCATATAGAAGTGCATGACATAATATAGGACGTGTAATCTGGTTGTCACGTGGCTTGGCAGACTTGTTAGAAGATTCTAGCACAGCGAGATTGCCATTCCAACAAAATCAACTCTTTTTCACACTTCATATTTGCAGCAACTCACAACAAGCATCGTTCAGCTGTTGTGAGAATCATGTCCGACATGGAGAAGCTTTGGCTTAGGGAAAACAGGGAAGCATATTGGGAACCCGCAGTCATAGCATTGGAGATGGGGTACATTTGGATCAAACGGTGACCACATGTTCGACATAGCGAAAGAACCTGGAGAAATTGAGGGGCCGGTTGGCGCTTTGGGCATATTGAGCAACTTTTTCATGCTCCTCTGCAACCCCCCTTTCCGTCATGATGAGCATACAAATTTTCATCCTCCAACCACTTCACAACTAGCAAAGCGCCTCCTGACCCTACGATGAGCATTGCTCCAAAAGCCATCCATACTGATTTCGCCGACTCGGCATTCCTTTTTGAAATGGAAACTGTCCTGTGGTAACTAACGAGAGTTGGGATTAAGATGGTAAGAAATCCCACTAAGGCATCCCACTGCATAAATTGTAAGCTGACGGCCCCCAACGACGCCACTCTTCCGTGAGATAAGGGGATCTGCAATATTTTCTTGGGATGCAGACGTCGAGCGGCGGTGGGATCCAATAGAGTAAGAAAAAGGACGGTCGACGCAGTTACAGTAAGGAAAGCTGCGTGGGAAGTCCCACAAATAAACATCGCAAACACGTACGCCTTTCGGATTGTACATATTGAGCTGGCTGTCTTCCTGGCCTCGCCGGACCGATGCAAAAGCAATTCCCTCAGCGAAATTTGGGATAGTGCGACAAAAAGAGGAAAACGGTTTCAACATACCACAGCAACCTGCTGATCCTCGGGCGTAAATAAAAAGCGAGGACCCGAGGAAGGAAGAGCCATGTGTTGGAATGGCATCTCGCTATACCCGAATCTTCTAGCAGGGTTTCTAAACTATGTGACGACAACATTACATTACTATATGTTCCACCCCTTCTGTTAAGGAGGAAGGATATAGCCATGTGATAACTGCACTTTGAACTTGTGAGGTGAATACAAGATTGAATTCTACCGAGTTATCTCTGTACTGAGAGGAGTTTATATATGACTAAGTTGTGGCGCAGGTAAGGCTGAGGCTAAGTGCCATTGCGCGGTTCCCGCGTGACAATTTCCCTGAGTCCTGTAATCATATGATCTCATGTATATATGTTTGTCACTCCTTCGACTGCAGACATAACAATGAATCAACTCATCCATGTCCAAGGACTATTAATATCATGAGCACTTCTGTTCTGTCAAACACAGCCTTTATTACCAGGAGGATAACCAAAGAGACATAGCCGTTGAGAATGGAAAAAGGAAGAACTTGAATAAAATGGAGCCGAGATGGTGACAATCTTGGGGAGTCTAGAGTCTGCGGAACCAAATCCAGCAAAACAAACAAGGCACCAGATGCCGCAATGCCAGTGAACTGAAATATGAGCAACCACAGAGTTACGCTTTATGAAATGTCATCAGCAGTATTGAGCACTGAGAGGAGATTTGAGATGTCGATGGACACAGATCGGGGCCACAATGTCATACCTGCTTGTCTAATGACAGCCCTTCACAGTTCTGTCCGAGCTCTAGTGCAGCGTCGTGATAACAGAGACGAACTAGCCCGCAAAGTACAGGCCAAAGAGACTTGTCTGAGGGTGTGACATGTCCACTGCCTGTTAGAAAAACAACATGAGAACATCAAGCAGGCAATTGAGGGACCAATAGATGCCCATGAAGCTTGTTTTGATGGGCGTTTTGGTGCTCGGCAGCGTCTCGATAACGTGCAGTGCTTTGAACAGAATGGCTAGTGTGCCATTTAGCAAGGATCGAATCCATGTTCCGTATAGGCCGAACAAAGCTAGGATGAACAAGATGACGTTGACAGGAGCTGAGTAGGTTGATCGAAGATCCATTCTTTGATGCAGGCCTTCGCCGTAGGAGAAGAGTAGCCGAATAACATATGCAGGGGACAGAACAGGTATATGGATGCAGATGATACTGATGGAGGTTGTATTTAGCATGCGGAAGTTGTTAAGGGGGAAAGATATAGCCGTGTGATAACTGCACTTTGAACTTGTGAGGTGAATACAAGATTGAATTCTACCGAGTTATCTCTGTACTGAGAGGAGTTTATATATGACTAAGTCGTGGCGCAGGTAAGGCTGAGGCTAATGCTATTGGTACGCGGTTCTCGCGTGACAGAAGTGCTCACAAATATTGTCTTTGGAACGAATGGATTGATTCTATCTATGATGAAAAGAGCGATGAATATATACATGAGATCATGTGATTACATGATCTGTTTGGGGAAGGAGCGGAAGCATATAGAAACGTATAGAAGTATATGCAACACATACATATGTTACTTGGATAGTCTAGCTGATCTACCAGACGATTCAGCATGGCGAGATTGCCATTCCAATAGATACGATTTACGAAACTGAGAATCTAGATATGATGTACCCAAACAATGAGTCGGTGATTAATGCTCTCATAAACAGTTTCTGCATCTAAGCGGTGTGCGTATGCCTAACCTTACCCCTGATATTCTGGATATGCATAGCTTACGCAAATGCGTGGAAGCATGGAAGCATGAGTCTTGGCATTTAGAATTGACAGATGCTGAGAAACGTAGCGCGGAATCCAGTGGCTTACGGTCCGCCCTAACCTCGGCCCGTTCCGGAGCGAGCAAGGGTGGGTGGCACGAAGGATGCTAGATTAGGGTGGGGGAGCGGAAGCTAGTGTTGATTTTAGCCCCGCAGCGGAATCTTTGCGAGGAGGGGCTTTTTTGGCTGAGGTGCAGTTTGGGAACATGTCCAGGGGAGGTTGCAATGTAGGTGCTCCGTAGACATTTATGCTTACTTCTCCTTTGCACATGACCGCTTGTTTGACAGGTTTTTAAAGATTGGAATAAACCAAGTCGAAACCACGTGATATTAGGCATAGGCGGGTTAGGTATGTGTATTGGTGCGGAGCTGGAGCGAGTTCGCAAAGTACGTTTGATAGACTTTTGGTTGGTTATATGATTGTTATTGGACCGATACACAATGTGTCACTGAATTGGAGGCATTCGCTCGCCAGATGTGAGATGAATGTCCCCTTGTACTGCCGTACATACGACCGGCATGTCAAAAATATACCATTCAATCAAAATACTGCACACACCGCCGTAATTCTATCTTGACAATCAGATGATCAATAAAAGAATTATTGTATTCTTTTTGAGAAAGTGAATCTATCTAGTTTGTGTGAAGTGCCAAGACATGCGTTGGCAGGTCTCTGCATAGAAAGCACGTGACATGCTGAGATCACTCTGGATACTGGAGTAGAACTAGAAGGCTACCTCGGACAGGTCTCAACTGTATAACTGTCTCAACCTTTTCTATGTATAACTGTAAGCCGAGAACACACATCGTTAGGCCACCTAAGGCCGACTTGGCACTACATTCATGCATATATATCCATACTTCATCAGATCTTATGGCCAACAACTCAGTCGGCAATACAGCCCTGTACCCCCTCAAACTGCTTATAATAACCATTCTCATTCCTTTCTATATATACCCATTCTTATCGCCGCCAAATGGAGTAACTCTTAAGATAGAGTTAGTGTTAGCCTAGAAGGACATATAAGTCTTGGCTCCCTGTTCATGTATTTAATGCCCCTCATAGTCCACAAGGCAAGAGGACACCACAATGCACAACGATACACACAATAAATAAATTTCTGATCCGTATTATTTCTCCATAACTTCAGGCTTCGTTACGTCCTAGAATTTTCTACATACTTCTTTATCTACGTCTTGTCTTACGTCAACCATACACTCCTTTTGGCTATACTATCCCCATTCTCTTCTACCCATTGAGCTCTTGATAACTCTTGGCTCATGTATAAATATATATATATATGAGAGCTTCTGCTCCCGATGTAAGCTCTCCAGAATGCAATCACATGCACTGGCCAATCCTCTCATACCGCACTCTCACTCTCTTTCTCTCACCCAAGGGCTCATAACTCAACAGATTTACAGTTAGCGATAGGCACAAACCGCAAAAGCTTTGAGTCCAATATTCTGTTCGCTACCCCGCTCTCTTAGTCTTTGGTTCCGATACTTTGCTCCATATTTGACAGATTTAAAGCACCGGTGGTGAAAATAAGCACTTGGTCCTTGTAAACCCCTACATTGTCTTGGAACTTCACCTGAGCTGATGATTATAGTTCGCCTTTTGGTAGTACCTAAGGCTTGAACCCCATATTATTGGACAAGATACCTCTAGGAAATGTTATCCTCCATGGCCTCTGATTCGTTTTCGGCTTAGCGCCGCTCTGCTTATCTCATGCCATAATGTCACACGACAGCGGCACAGCTCACGCAACAAACACCCCGCAGTCGCCTGCAATATGTCTTTCAGTTAGAGTTCATCATCTCATTACCGTCGGTTTTAATATACAGCTCTCTTGAGACAGCATCCCCAGGCCGATCCATCCTATTAAGCACATCCACTGGCCTGTGGTACAGCAGGAGAGGTCTAGCAACTTGAACATGGCGCAAGGAAAAACATCTCAATACCAGCACTATATCCCCCAGTTTCTCCTTCGAAACTTTGCGTATGCTTATCCAGGAAGCAAGAAGAAGTCAAAGAAAAACCGCAAAAGGAAACAGAATGAGAGCGAAACAGAACCCCAGCTTTATCCGGGTGATCAAGTGCTCAATGCCGTCAGCCTTGCAAAGGAATTGCCAGAGCTGGTCACATTACCAGTCAAGCGTACTTTTGGCCAACCCGATATGTATAAGGATGATTCCAAATTCACGTATAGAGATCAAATGCGTATCGAGGAGAAGCTAGGTCGTCTCGAGCAGGCGGCAAGCCAAGTCATCAGGAGGATTACCAACGCCCACTCCGCCCGTAAAAAAGAAATCTCGATCTCACGTACGGACAAAGACATCCTGCGAAAATTCATGTTTGTAATGAAATATCGCAGCCCGTCCTTCTTCCGACGCTTCAATCATCAAAAGGCCGAAGACTACGACGCCAACGATAGGGCGATTTTCCTCCGATATATGCACAAGAATGGTTTTCAGAGACCGTTGGATGTGTGGTTCCACAACCTTAGTGAAATTATTGATTTGAAAATGGACCCGGAAGGCAAGTGGATTATGGAACTGGTTAACCGCATATACCCCGAGGATGCTCTTTGGATGAGTGCGAACATCCAAACAATGTACCTCGCGCTATGCACCCCATCCAAGCCAGAGGATGAATTTCTTCTGACGGAGAACGTATTCAGCATCCATGAAGGGCCGGTCAGTACCTTCATTGATCGTAGGACCGGAGAAGAGACCCAAGGAGCCTATACCGAATTTCATGTCATGAGTGTGATATCCCCACGCCTAATGTTACTGTTGCGGAGCAACTTTCTTCCCCAGCCTATGGAGGACATGAACGAGGATATCCGGCAAATGCGTGAGCTACTACTGGAGGCTCAAATGTCGGTACACAACGACCCTGAGAATGCCAAATCATTGCTTGAGGATCTACCAGTCGACAAAGCTCGGAACAACTATACAAGAGTTGAACAAGGGCGGTTACTACCGGCTTCAAACCAAAGACCAGACCGCGTCCCTCTCTCTTCGGACATGTTTTGCTTCATCTTTTACCAACTTTCAACCCAGCACACGCAATTGCTGAATGCCGTTATGCTGAGTCAGGCTCACAATATATCCACCATAGTGTATCACTCCAAAACCGCGCTCAGGATAGCCCTGGAGTTTTACTTGGATATGCCGACGAATCTCTACGGGATTTATAGCATGAAAACTATCAGTGATCGTCCCGACGATCCTATGCTAGCGTTATTCAAAAAATTGGAGGCTATTGCTCGGAGTCTGGGATCTGAAGTCAAAGCAAGATACCACATCGATCCACTGGGAGATGAGAATGAAGAGCTAGACAACGAAACTGTAGTTTCTATGGCGCTTTTGGACGTTCCTTCAACCCACTTCAACGTTCTCCTGCGCAATCTACCTGCTACATCCTCCAATTTCATTCCTCTTTGCATATGGATTTTAATGAAAATTCTTATGATCAAGGGCACGCCAATATATGCAATGTATAATCTTGATTTGCGTACAACAGGGCCTCATGGACCTGATTTCCCGACAGTGGTTTTCAATGAAATACGAAATCGGCAACCGCGGAACCGAACTGAGCTTGACATTGCCAAAATCCCACTTTCAACGTGGATGTCTGCTTGGAAGGAGTTATGGATGATTCACTGTGAGGCAAGCGGCCGCAGCCTAGCTGATGTTAATGAAGACATGCAAAGAAACCTTCCCCACTTGGGGCCTGAGTTATGGGATAAGATCAAGCAAACGATGAACGATACACCAACTGAAGCAGTTACCAAGATGAGAAAAGAAACCACCGCAAGCTCAACTCCTATTCTAGGTGCCACACAACAGGGGCAACAAAGCAGGCCTGACTACGCACGTTCTACCGAACCGAGTGGTTACTATCCTGCCCAAGCCACGAATCCATTCAGGAATGATAGGGTGAGAACAACCGAGGAAACCGGACAAGATGATATCCAGCGGGATATTCGTGAAACCACCCTCCTACTGTCATATCACAACCGGCAAGTAAACGAAGACTTCTCGGGTCTTGATCCCACCACAATGCTTTTAGTCAAACTTCTCTGTTATGTCCTCACGATCGGTTTGGCTTATTTCGCCTTTCGAATCCTCGTATTTTGTTTTTATAAATTAGGTTCCCTATTCTCTCCTTAGGGCAAATCTCTGGTGGTTAGATGTTCAGAAGCTCAGATAAGGTTGGATATTATGGGAGGTGAAGCTTCTGGCCATAAAGAATAACGAGGTAACAGGTATCTGGGCTGGTCCCCAATGTTTTATGTCTATCCTTTTTTTTTTCGTCAAACTGGCGGTTCTTTAAAACATTCTTGCTATATAGGATACTTTCCTTTCAAGCCCCCCTGCTTTGCTTTCTTTTCCTTTCTATAGTATCTTGCCAAATTGCCACTCTGCTCTTTTTGTATCTATGTTTTCTCCGTCATCAGTATTATGATGTGAAAGGGTTCTCCAATTATTCTTCCACTTAAAGCCTAAGTACTATACTATCGACTCCCCAAAGTTTTTGCAAGAGCACAAATTGTGAAAGGTGCCATTCATATTCGATATGTCATCATTAGAGGAATAATTGCACTATTCACTCTATCCATTCAGAGTCTTGAGGATATCCCCTTTCTCAACTTAAGGAATCCGTACACCAGGTGGCATACTTATCCGAGTATTCCAACATTCCACTCGCCGCCTACTAAAGTCAGCTTCTCATTCTGCCAATCTTCATACCTTAAACTTACCGCAAAAGCCCCACTATCTTCACTGTTTGGACCCTGCCCACACGCACAAGGATAAGTCCTCCCCTTATCTGTTTTCATATTCGTCACCGCCGTCCCCTTGGGGTCCCAACAAACCGGAATTGTCCAGACACCCTCAAACGAGGCACCCTTGTCTCTGGGCGTGTTACCGCTGCCCCAATTCCGAGCGTCATTCCAGCGGTGGTTCGCTGCATTGGCGTAGTTGAAAGCCGTGGCGCGCCAGGCGGCGACAGAGGAGGCTACGACGTTTTGCATGCCGAGGCCTAGCTCGCCCAAGTGGTTCCATCCGACAGGGGGAATCACTTGTGGATAGGGGGAGCCGTGGTTGCCGAGCCTAGATTATCAAAACGCCGTTCTTCCGCATTTTGAGGAAAGCTACTTACATGTAGACATAATACGCACTCTTCTCTCCCGGAAGACACACCTTCGCATGATACCCCTGCGCCTCGGGATTATTTGCGTTCTCACAGTTATCAGAGGGTGTTCCGACGATGTATACCATATTGGCGCGCCACAAAGCGTTGATCGCGCCGCCGGTCATCGTCTTGTAGAAGAAGTCGGAGATTTTAGCTTCGGTTTCATCTTCAAGGGCAACGTATGCTCCATCCTTGATCCAACCAAAGATGTCGTTGTTCGAGGCATCCTTGTTTCCTTTGAAAAGGGCGGTTTTGGCGTCGCCGACTCCGCTTTGCACTGATTTGTAGATGCTGGCCAAGAAATTATTGTAGGTTTTTAGAGAATCGAGAGTCACCTCGCTAATTTCATGGTCAGCCTCTTGTAACCAAAAGTAGCTACGGTAAAGGTCCGTTGGCTTGCGCTTACGATTGAGTCTTGGGGTCTTTTAGACCAAGGGTTAGTTGTGCGATCCCGCCATTCGTCGCGGTGATTGCTACGCTTCCCGCTGTACCCACAAAACTTCCCGCAGCACTAAGGAGTGTCGATACAAATCCCAGGAGGCGTTTGAGTATCATGTTATCGGTTGGAGCTACGGCTGATTGGGTGAATTTGCTGACGAGGTCATAGGACTGGAGGATGTCTAGAGTGGAGACGTTTTGAAGGCCGCTCTGGACAAGGGTTAGGCTGAATATGATAGTAAAAAAGCAGACTCTTACGATGTAAAAGTTCAACCCTGTGTTCAAGTTGACCATGGAGTTGTACGCAAAGTACGCTTGCGTTACGTTCGCCTTGTTGACATTTACACTGTTGCAAGAAATCACATTGGTGCAATCTCCACTAGTATCCCCGGGGCTCGTAGGACAATGCCGTCCAGTATCATCAAAAAATTCATTGGCGATCAGGTCCGCGACAGATTTGCTGTGGTCAGTTTGCTGAGGCCACCACCACGCCAACCATTGGTCAACATTGGCCTTCTTGTAATTGTCAAGTGTCAACTCCCAGTTCGGGTCTTTGCAGCGTTTAGATATACTGGATGAGGATGCGATAGTGATGAGAGAGAAGGAGAGGAGGAGGGTTTGAAGGCGACGCATGTTGGACGGGAGACAAAGTGGAGGAACGAATGAATGGTAAAGAATGACAAAAGTTAAAATGAAAGTTGAAGGGATTGGCCTCCTAGATTAAAGCACAAGACAAGGACAACATTCTATTCGGCAATAGGGACTCTGGGAGATATAGAGGCTGCTGTTTTGTATCCGCTTCAGTTAGGCGAAAACCGACTGCAACCCTCCAAACTAAGAATACCCTTAAACCATACCCATTAAGAGTCGAATAAAGAGGCGTATGGTGATTGTTGGAGCTCGTGTTGCAAAACACTAGGTTACGGGGTTCGAAGGGTGGCTGTTGGATGCTGACGATTTAGCGGGTGATCTATGGTTTTTGGCCCCTGTGCTAACTATTATTGAGGTTCTAGTCTCCGTTACGTCGTTTCGTGGTATTTCCGGAGTGTGGTTTATGTATTTTCTTTCCGAACAGTCCGACTTCTATTCTACAACCAGTTCATACTTGGATACTTGAACTTGTTGTCGCCTTCCGCAACCCTCCTCGCTCAGACAGACACCCCAAATTCTCTCCTCCCAAACCCCCGAAACAGGATGAAGCTCTCAGTCCCCACTCATATTTTCCTCGGCCTTCTCGCATTTAGTTCGCAAGTCTTCGCATCCAGTAAGTCAATTCATCATTCTCCATGGGTTACATGTTAGCTGACCAGCACAGCTGAGAAAGGTTGCAAAGTATGCATTGAAACCAACCTTCAATATCAGCAGGATTTAAAAGAGGCTCGTAAGTATACTTCTGATTTACTCTGAACTTTGAGTTAAACCGCCACCAGTCCATCGCTGCACGCTTGCTTGTCAAGGAATTCCTTAAGGGATTTTGGTTATCTGGTCACGTGATATGTAGATAAAGATACAACTTGTGATAATGGAGGAGTTATTTTGGCAGTTTAGGTCGTGATTCTAGATTAGGGATTTTAATTTATGTGTTAATGAGTTTAACCAAAGCGCGTTCAACCTTCTCAGCTCCTCCAGCTGTGCCTTCAAGCTTCAAGTGACCTTCGACCCCCACTGGATCGACGTGAGAACTATAAATCCAACATTGTGGAGGTTCCGATCAAAGGACGTTTTACGGAATACCAACGAATGGAACAAGCCTTAGCGAAGTTGTCCGGAGTTCCGTAGTCAAAGCCCCCAACCAACAATCAACTGAGAATACGAAGCATAGAACTACGGAGTCTCTGTTATAGTGCAATCTCCGGAATTTGGTACACCTTGAGGGAGCTTTCGAATAAAACTATCGAAGTCCACCCCTGACTATAATAGTCTACTAAGGAGCAAGGCGATGGAGGTTTATCAGTAAGCTTGATTAAACGTCTTCAAGTCCTTACACTCGTTTGATAGAGACGTTCTACTGAAAACCCTTCCCTTCTTTCTAACCCCACTCTTCAAATTCTCTCTCTCTACTCATAACCAAAATGAAATTCCCGACCCTTACATTCGTCTTCCTGGCCGCCCTCCCTCTCCTCTCCTCCGCCCAAACATGCTCTGGCCACATCCAAACCGACAAAAAATGGAATCCGGATACCATGGATGCCATATGGAAACTCCGGGAAAAGCTCTGCAGCGGCACCTTCGACAGTACCGATTGCAATCATATCGACGACGACGGCGGCTGGGCGAGCAATTGCTATGCGGTTGCGGACGGACATGAAGAGAAGCAGGCGATTATGGCAGGGCCGAATCCGGCGGGGCAGGGCTGCTGGGTAAGTTTGTGGTTATGAGAACGAGAGATATGATGTGACATGCGCTGATGGATTGCATAGGATGCAACGGAGAAAATTATCAATTACTGCATTCTGGGAAAGGGACTATCTGCGAACAGTTGGGATCGCGGCGGTCTTTACACTTACTCTGGAAATGTGTATTTTTTAACCATTCACAAAGGCCAGAAAATATAGTTGATGCGCGGAAGGCCGGTTAGTATTTTCAGCGCGATGGTCGTTTAGATCATGCCCGATTAGTTGAGCCCATTATGGGATAAGAAATGTTTCTCCTGAGAGAAGTCCCGCAGGGGCGGGTAGCGCATATATTGAAATCGCGGAGTTTCCCGAAAAGGTGGTTGAATGGTATGAATTAGCTTTTAGCCTATTCCTTAAAATGATCTAGCATCTGTACTCATTTGAGAGTTTTCGGTATAAGAGGCTTCGAGAACCGGATGCAGTTTGTTATTTATCTGGCAAGCGCTAAGACGAGAGGTTTTAGGATTGCGTAAAATAGTTTCTATGAACGTTTTGCGAAAGACCTATGGTACCTTTTTCAGGCTAGGCCTGGAAAATCCTATCCATTTTCCACAGGTGCAGAAGTTCCATCCATAATTCCATCGCGAAAGTCTTCTAATATTACAAATGAAATGCAAGCTTAGAGGTTAAAGGTTACGTCCTTTATCTGTTAGAATAATTGGTATCGTTGATAATGGCAGTGACGAGTAAGCACTGCACAAGTAAATTACTTGTGGGTAAGAACAATAGTTTAAGGCAAACTACATAAAGTTGGTAAGAAGTGCTAGACTAGAGACTCCTTAGTTAATCAGGTGGTGAGTTTTTTTCATCAACTGATGAAACAGCGAGCCACGTAACCTGAAAACAAAACCTGAACCAGGCGACAAGCCAGGGCGGCCACAAGTAATGGACGGGAGGGAGTGTGTTACATATCGTTGAATCCCCACGACTCTTTGTCTCGTCCTCTATTAACCAAGCCTGTATTCCCCCGCCTTGTTAAACCTTCCCTTTTATGTCCCTATGAACCTAACCCACCTAGCATCGGTATACAATTGTGAGGTTGCCTCTGGTCTTTTTCGTAAGAGGGTGCGAGCACCACGCCATTTAATATCCTCCTTTTGACTCTACTAAACACGTGTCCTGACAAGGCCCCCAGCTCTTTTACCCCATTCCTAAGCATTGGCCTTAATAAGTTTCGTACAAGAAGCGCCTAAAACCAGGGATTTTTTCACACGGCTCGTCGTGCCGATGGATAATCATGCTCTCAGAGTAGCGCAAACATAGAGTTAGCATATTGTACTATCAAACCAGAATAGCAAGCTGTCCATCCTTTACGTCGTATGTCGAGTGCTTTTTAAGAAAATTCCTCTATTTGAAGTTTTGCATTTGGCTTAGCGTTGTGAAACTCTGGTATTCTAGATTCGTTGACGATTAAGAATTTCGAAAGACTCTCTAAAGAAAACATGAATCATGTACCGGTGACCGAAGTGATTTCAGTGATAAACTTGTTCAAGAGAACAAGGTGATACGGGAAGGAACCCCTAAATGGCAGTATTAGTGATATCACTCTTTTGGGGTTGTAAGCAATATGAGGTAAAAACTGGATAGTCAACGGACAGTGTTGTAATACTGATCATATTGTGCTTGACCTAACTGTCGTCCTTAGCGATATATCGAAACAGTCGAAGAATTATCGTGAAGGCGTTTGAATTATGTCTCCAGGTTGATTAAAGCTCCGGACTTTTGTTAAGACGTATGCGGTGGTGCGGTGGAAATGAACTCGTGAGGAGATGGTGGCGTAAGGATATCGAAATTGTGCATGATGAAAAAAGTCCACTCATTATTCAAGTGTATGCATCCAATTACCTGAATTTGACGACTTATGGGTGTCTTTGCTTTCCAATCAAATTCCCATCACCCTAATTCTCAATCACTCGATGTCGAGACCGAAATTTGGCTGCTGTGACGATTGTATGAGTACCTGACCCGTTACTTCGTTCGGATATGATTATGGTATCACCGCTTTTTCAAGATTTTGTCATTCCACTTATCGAAGTTTGCAAAGCTTTTGAAATATCTTTAGGTGTCTGCTTGGGACAAAGGCATCGTTACAACCCATAAACTGCAGCAAATTCTGCATTATATTTCGGCGAAAATCCGCTGACATGTTCAAAGAGAACTCATGCTTCGCTCAAATGATTCTAATCTAGCAGCAGTTGAGCATTATACAGTGGATGGTGACTCTGGTCAAATGGTAACTCCGCTCAATCACCGTCCCCTTCAACCATGAGCCAAATGCCTTCACTATATCCTACGACAATCACAGGCCATAAAATCCACCAATGGGCCTGAGAATTTGACATTCACCTAACAAAGAACCCTCCCAAAGTAGGCAGAGCCAAACATACGGGTCTATTAAAAGGGTTGCGAAATCATTTCAGAGAAAAGGGAAAATTTCCGATGAAAAAAAGAGCACGCTAAAAGTGACATCCACGAGGCAATGTATCAAAAGATGAAGAAAGGGCTGAATGAAAATTACGTACAACGAGGGTGGGTTGCATTTGCGGCAGCGGCTATCACCGGAGCGTGGCATTTGCGGAGCAGTTAGCAAAATGCGAATGGCCGGATGATTGGAACATTAGAATCTCACATCTTGATTGATGGATGAATTAAAGAGTTGAAGTAAAGAATTTGAAAGCTAAAACAATGAAGAGTACGAGATAGCTAAGAAGAGTGAATGAGATTGATGTGAATATTGAGGCGATGAATAGTTAAGGTTAGTGAACGATGTAGCTACAACAAACAAATCAATCTCCTATCGAAGCTTTACGCCCTCTCCAACTTTCCGTCAGACACCCTGACTTGGTATATCAATTATGCCCCCTTTGGTAAACTGGTACATTTTCCCCACTCCTCCGTACCGCCATACATTCGTAAGGGCATTTCTTTACGCCAGTTTTTCCTCTTGAGCATTAAGTTCTTCCCCAGGAAGGGAATAAAGACAACCTTTTGATTATTTTTTTAGTCTTTGGGATCAGTCAACAGCGGTAGGTGATGAAGAAGTTAGGAATGGACAGTAGGCGTACTATACAGTATAGTGCGTATGTCTGGTCACGGCTGCCACACTTTTGGTCCCAAAGACACCCTTCTTCTTACATGTCTATCTAGTTATAATAGCAGTAAATATTCCGTAGGGAAATAAGATAAACTACCAACCCCCAAGACGTATATGGCGTTAAAGCATCTTGGGCTGTCAAACTCAGCCGCGCGCTGAGAGGATTCGATCGGCGCTTAGCGATTACTCAGCCCCTCGTGCCCCTCCATCAGCAGGCGACCTTGACATCAACCCCCCAAAAACACCACTCAACCTTTTGAATGATATTACCCACCATTGAGGCTGTCAATTCATCCACTTGTTTTTCGATTCATCTCCATTATGGCTGACTGGGAGGGAAAATACCCTCCTCAGCCTTTCCGCTATGCACACCCAGAATGGCCTGCTCCACCTGACAACGGCTACCTTACAGCGGATCACGACGCCTTTTCCAGACGTCCTCTTTCCAAGAGACGTCCAGAAGGCCATTCACAGCGTCCGTCATTACACCGGGATTACCATTCAGATAATGAAGCTTTCAATGATTTCAGAGCCGATTACCCCGATGATTTCGAGCGGGAATTTTCAGATGAGCCTGCACGCACACACTCCCACAATTGGGTAAAGAAACCTTCCAAGCAACGACGGCAATCACCAGTTAGAGTTGTATTTCAAGAAGATGAGCGAGTTCGGCCACTGCCCCCCGAGACCAACCAATTTGCGGCGGGGCAGTGGCCTTCCGAGAGGCCTTCCGGGAGGCGGATGCCGTCTCCTCCCGCCCCTTTTTGGAGGCAACAAATGTCGTCCACTCCTGATGTCACCCGCCACTCACCTTCTCCACCAAGGAAGGGAAAAGATAAGATTTCCGTTTTCAAGCAGGTTCCGTCACCACCCCCACTTGACCGCCGCCGTTCTGGAAAAGCACGACCTTCACGTGGCCGTGCCTACTCCGATTTCAAGGCAAGCCAAGAAAGTCACCATGATTTCAATGACCTGTTACCGGGGTTGAAGCCTCATAGACACGACCGGACGGGTAATCTTGAGGTGCCATATCCAATGCCTGGGGACTTCCCGTCTGCTCCCGATACGGTCGCTCCCGATGATTCTCGCTCGGAGACCGGTCAACCCGCTTTGGGAAGACGACGCTGGTCCGAGACTCCAGCTTCCATAAAGCATTCCGGGTCGATATCCCGTCTTGGGTCCTTCCGTTCTTCATCGTCAGGAGTCCTTGGTGACAAAGTCTATCGGTACACGGAACTTCAAGAAATGGAGTTCAGGCTGGTCAGGATTCTCCCCGCAAAGATGTCCACAATCAAATGCGAGATAATCCATGCCTCGCTGAAGAACCCTCCGCACTACCTTGCCATATCTTACGCATGGGGTGATGCGGGAGACACGCGCAAAATCCAGCTTGAAGGAACCGGTATTTCCGTCGCTGTGAGCCTCTATGGAGCCTTGGAAGTGCTCCGGAAAAAGAGAGAGGCTGTCTTAGTATGGGTAGATGCGCTGTGTATTGACCAACAGAACAGGGACGAAAGGACCCAGCAAGTGCAATTGATGACTAGTATATATTCCAAGGCAGATTCCGTGGTGGTGTGGCTCGGTCCTGATGCGGATGACAGCCAGCTGGCTTCACAGCTACTGGCCGACGTGGCAAGCAAGGCCAACATTCAATCAAATATCTCATCTATCATATCCTCTGGGATGGGAAAAGCGGGCTTTGCTGCCGTTGTTGCGTTGTTTGAAAGAGATTACTGGAAGAGACTTTGGGTTGTCCAGGAAGTGTTCAATGGCAAAAACATCATGGTTTACTGCGGTTCCAGCAATCTTCCCTGGGACACATACAAAGCAGCATCACAGGTCTTTTGGTCCCATAAAGGCGCATTGGATCATTACTTCCCAGGTGGATCATACCATGGAAACGGAGGCCTCACCTATTCGCAGGTACTCGCATATCAAGGCCCTGGTAGCCTTCCGGATATTCACTCCCTAAGGGAATTAGGCGAAGAATCCCTCCTCGCAGTAATGCGTGCCTGTAGGAGGAAGCTTAGTGCGGATGCTCGAGATAAGGTCTTTGGCATCCTGGGTTTACTGCCTGCGGAAATACGCAATGAGTTCCCTGTCGACTACAGTCTCTCCACAAGGGAAGTATACATCAATGTGGTTGATTTCCTTCTTTCCACCACGGAACGCCTAGACATCATATGCGAGTCAATCCATTTCCCGATACACACCAGTTCAGTCAATCTGCCCTCTTGGGTGCCGGACTGGTCTCATATTCCGGAAACACCTGCTCTCTGTAATTCTTATGATTTTTCTGCAGCCGGTAAAACCAAGGCGAATTATCGCTTCCTTGACGAGCGCCGCAACAAGCTCGAAATCTCCGCGATATACCTGGACACTATCAGTGCACACGGAATTTCCGTAGGTACTCTTTGCACATTAGCCGACTACCTCATGGCCTTCTTACACTGGCGCGCCTTGCTTCTGGCCGCGGATATCGAGGTCGACCCCAACCTCTATCGGATTGAGGAAGCTTTTGCCGCGACCCTCTGCTTGGATCAGGTTCCCACGAAATACAACAGATGGAGCGATTGGCTGACCGCATGCTACCATGTTTTCGCCTCTCTTATTGTTGAACGACTTCCGCGGCTCCCGATCGATTCCGACCTCCGCCAGTATGCCAAAGCTAGGGTGGAGATTGAACCCCACCAGCGACGTCAGTTTCTCCAAGATCATTTTGGGTCAAAGATGATGGGCCGCTGCTTTTGCCTCACAAATAACGGTCTCATGGGTATGGGCTCCGGATTCATGGCCGCCGGGGATGTTGTCGTGGTCCCATTGGGCTGCAGCACGCCTATTCTCCTCCGTCCAGAAGGTAGCAAGGGAGAGTATCGGTTTGTAGGCGATGTGTATATTAATGGCTATATGCAGAGCAATGCTATCGAGCAGTGGAGGAGGAAGAAAAGAGAGGTGGGCGAGTTTGTTATCCACTAAAATATATTGACGAAGGTCCCTTCTTAATAGTGAAGTTGTTTTGTTGTTGAGACGCAATCTACGCATGGATACTCAATCACACGCCCTGGCCACAACTTACACGTCGCAGCAAGCTTTGTAAGTCAGCCATCCTCTCGTGCCAGTTGTATGAGTATGTATATGAGGGCAGTACAACAATATCCACTTCAACCCTAGAACATTCTCTCTATTCTAAAACTATTTTTGACACATTTCGCTCCTGTTTTCACCCTCCGTGTTCTCCTCCACTCCACCTGAGCCTCTATTCTCTAGTAAACACACATAGCACGCCAGCCATCCGAATGGTCCTAATAATCATCCCATCCCCCTCCCGCTTCTCAATCGCCAATTCTGTGGCAGCACATCTATTCACCTATACTTCACTAGTCACGTCCTAGGTCTGTGTGAGCCTCTCCATTCATAGACTGCAGTTGAGGGGTATCGGAGGGATAAGGATAATGGGAGGGCGAGGGCGAGGGCGGCGCAAGTGTCGCAGTAATATCTGGCTGTAAAGGTGGACAACTGGTCGTGGAAAATGCACGTAAGCCTTTCAAATAGTGATCTGTGCATCTATAAGAAGAGGGTTAACTTTGAGTTTAATAATCGTGCCATTAATCGCATAAAGCTCCATTTCAGGTTGATTTTGCCGTAATGTTTTAGCGGGGAGCATCCACCGGACTCGATAAGAGTGAAACTGAATAAAGATGTACCGTATAAACCAATGATTATGGGAGCCTCGAAAGCTCTATATTTAATCTTTAACAATTTTTATAATCTCATCATAACCCATTTCTAGATTCCTTGCCAACATCTTCGAGCAGTGACGGCTATTTTACGGTCGGAAAAACGATCGAGTCGAGTCCTGTTGGTGGAGGACGATGTTCAAGGCGCAGGATGCAAAAGAGTTCAAGCATGCTTCATTATCATAATGATCAGCAGTCTTTGATTCGCTGACTGAAAATTATAATCCCTCTAGAAATTTTCGGTTATGCCGATTAGTTTACGGCTAGACGAGGTCTTTTAGGACCTTTGTAAACTCGTAAATACTGATTATGTCTGGTTTGTGAGAGACATGTACTAATTAGGAAACGCTCGTTTGGTTCGAGATGTCTTTCAATTCTAACAGCAGCAGGTACCTGGGCCTTGTTATAGAGGTGAGCTTCATGTTTTTGGGCATTCTTTCTCCTGCTTGTCCAGAATCCCCTCTCACATAGTTGACACATATAGGGTGCAATGCTTTGTTGGTATAATATCATTGAGTGCGCTGGCTGCGGATATTGATAAAAAGAAAAAAAAACGCGAGAAATCAAGGGTACGACGGCTAGAGAACTGTGAGTGGTGTACGCTTGTGTTCCCAGCATTACTCTCATGGATCAGATTAGTCGGTTTCATAAAAGACGTTATATTGGCCAACATGATGGGATGGAAGGCATGGTGTCGGTGGGAGTGAGAGTATGAGGGTAGTATAGAAGATTTTCGCTCGAGGGCGGAAGACATGACAGGTACCGGTAGCGGTTCGTTCACGGCATTGACATGAGGTCACATATTTGGAAAAAAAAAACCTTATTTTATGACCTTTTTCCATCTGCTACTTTCTACCTTCCTCGTTATAGGTTTAGTCAACTTCCATTTCATCCGTTACTTGATCAACGTCTCTGAATGAGTCCCTCCAGTTACACCAGTGAATACAAGAGAAGGGGATACAGTTCCAACACAATGGAAATTATTCCATTCCCCCTGCTGTGCCAATACGGTTCTGGGCTCCTACATGGAATACTCCCCGATATAGAGCAGGTTTTCTGCTTAATAATCATGCACAACCCATCTCCACAACAAAGGCCTCACGCCTATCTGTAACGGGCTATGCCTCAATACCAGAGGCCGCGGCCAACCTTCATGCATGAACCAGTTGGCACGTGCCTACAAAACTCTTCAGCATTGACTCAGCGCTGAAATACTCTCTTTTATCCTCATCCTGATTGTAGATAGCATCTGGACTAGATAGTTGGAATACAGTTGCTAGATACCGCTCACACTATCCCTTTAGAGGTTAACGTCGCCCTATAAATTTGCTGTAAACCCTTATTAGAGATCCCTTGCTTGAATCGCTATCCTTTGGCCAGCTCATCGAACTTGCTACTCCTCAGATTCACCGGGTGCTTCAAATAAGCCTCATGAATGGATTACCTTGCCGCTTTCCTGGCCTTCCTCAGGCGACCCTCAGACGCTGGAGACCGCTCTATCTTTCTCTTCTCGCTCTTGTTCACATCTTCACCACTTCCAGAGGTGTTGTGGACAGATTGTCCCGCCGCTTGTGAGAGATTTTTAAGTCGGTCCTTTGGCGTCGGAGATCTTGCAATTATTCGCTTTTCGTTGCTCTTTGGATGCATAGGATGCTTTTCATACACATAATGGATGCATTTCCTTGCTTCTATTTTGGCTTTTCGGACTACAGGTGCGGGGGATTTCTCAGTCATGTCTTTCTCCTTTTCCTTCCCGTTCTCTTCGGCATTCTTCAGGTCCAGAAAGTGCTTCTTATGGGCGTTATTAATGGATCTTTTTGCCACTTTGCTGGCCTTCTGTCCTTCAAGGGCTGGATAACTTTCAGCACTCCGCTTTGTGATTTCCTTCCGGCGTTGGTAGATCGCCCAATGCTGTGCTAACGCACTGGATGATCGAGACGGAAGAACCTCTGACGCAATTTGCCTCCATGTCATGTTCCTCATTTTCGCATCCTCCAGCACCTTCTCTTCATCTGCTGTCCAGCGTAATGCTGTTCGTGAAACTTTTTCTATTGCTTCCCTTCGATCTTTTGTAGTTGGCTTTCTGGCTCCGGGGGCGTCTTTGTGGAAGTTTTCAGGTTCTGCTGAGACACTTGAGGAAGAGCTTGATGTTCCACTCTCATGCACACCTGACGTAGGGAGGTCATTGTCACCCTGACGATCCCCTAGCATATTTTCATCGTCCGCATTGATAGCTGAATGTTTGGAGACCATGATATAGAGACTGCCGACACTTTGCGTTTCTGCGTGTCCCCTCTCCAAGACTGTCCTTTTGCGTGGTGTGTCGTACGCCCTATGTGGTGGAACAACGTAGGGAGTAGGGTCTTCGATGTTTGTACCTCTCTGCTTCAAGCGTACAAGCTGGATGCGCATACCATAGTGGGTGCGATTTGAAAGGGTTTTCTCGATTTCATCATATCCAAGTCTCTCCTTGACACCACTAATCAGAATATTGTTTTCCTCCTTGGTCCAGGCGTAAACCCTTCCGGTTTTGGCACCCATGCGCGGTTGATTCGTTCTGGGATCTTCATCGTCATCTGATCGGACCAATCTTGAAAGCTGAACGGCAGACACGGTCTCTTCGCCCACTGGAGTGGCATCCTTCATGAGCGCATCCATATCATTGTTGTCGGCCTGGGACACTGAAGCTTCCTGGGTGAGTGCTTCCTGATCAAAGGATTCCTGATCAAAGGATTCCTGATCAAAGGATTCCGCATCAAGAGCGTCCTGGTCAACAGGTTTATGTATTGGTAATGGAAATACAGACACGACTCCGTCCTGAATCGGCTTTTCGGCAAGCGTCTGGTCTCCCTTCGATAACTTCATGAGGATATGCGCCTGCCTTGTCAGTCAACGTAACCATGGGGACAAGAGTGATTAATTTACTGCCTCAAAGGTGTCCTGGTCTAATTCAATAAAAGCGGTATCCCATATTCCCACATATGAAGGAACTTTCGTAAGCGGAGTCGGGCTCGACATCGGAGAAATCGTCTCAATCACAAGTCCATTTGCCTGTTTTCGTTGAGCTTCGCCCGCATCTTTAGATTCCAAAACTTACGGCTTCAATGTGCCCAACTTCTTGTGTAAATATATTATTCTTCGCCAGAGAAAGTTTTGCCTTCAGGAGGAGCGCCTCAGCCTAGTTTGTGAGTTCCGTTTTGCCTTACACTGGAGCAGACTGCTTACCTCTCCCATCTCTCTAGCTCCATGCGCCTCTTCAGTGTCCATCTCGGCAACAATGTTCTCACTACCAATGGTAGATACGCGCAGCTTTGAGGAAAATGAGCCTAGTAAGAGGAGCGCCTCCGCCTGTTCTTATGGGTTCTGTTATCTCTTGTATAGGAGCAGAGTACTTACAGCTTCCGTTTCTTTTGTTGAGCGTATACCATCATCGACGGGCATATTTCTCACCGCATCCTTGACATGCGTCGTATCGTGCATTTTGTGGTTTTGGTGGAGCTTAGAGCAATTTGTGTTATTCTTAGCAAAAGAGGCGGAAAAGTTGCAAGGCACGAGCGTAAATAGACATTTTCATTAAAATTTCCTTCACCACAGTGAAGAGGGTGGAAATTACATGCGCATACCATGAGACTAATTCACTGAAGTCTTCCGAAGTTATTCACTGCAGAGTTACTGTCTTAGGGAATGTTAGATCGGTGCCTTACATACCTCGGAAAGTGACTCAACGGACGTGTGAATAGAAACCCAGAACTGAGGTCAAGAGATGGCTCAAATACTTTGTATTTTCCTATTGTCGCTGTGACCTAGGACTTTGTTCCTGGGTGCAAGATGGGAAGGCCACTGTCGCATTCTTACCTTCTATCCTTCAGCCTCCGCTGTCGGTCTGTTCCTCTCTCTGAGTACGCACACATCAACTATGACAATCACATCTCCTCTAAAAATAGCACATTATATACTCTCCTATCCTTCAGGTGTCAATTGCGCAGCTTTCTCGGTTGATTACTCCCTCTTTCCTCTACTCAGCAATCACGACAACACCGTTGTATAAGATGTCTCATCAACCCACAGAAAGAACGACAGCATTTTTTTGCGTTCCATTTCCTTCTGAAATGTCGCAACCGCATCGCATTCCATTGGCCGTACACGGTCATACGACGGTCGAAGCAGATGATGCCTGATTGAACGCTTACCTGGCGCTGTTGGCTGCAGCCCAAGAAGTTGGATACGATACCAGCATCTCGAAGTTCATCGTGAGCAACAATCATTTCATGTTTATCTAATCTTCTTTAACACCATTTAGAGTTATTCTGGCAAATCATGTTTCTGTCAATCTGGTTTTGACACCTCTCCTCCCTCCTTTTGACATCACTCCAAGAGTTCTACCGGGTGTCCCGGATCGAATAATTTACCTCACCTATATGCACTTAGCATAGTTTCTGTACCAACAATATTGAACTGCTACAAGCTCTCCAATCTCGATACTTCTTTTCCAGATGTCATTGAATCCTACCGGGTCTTTGAAGGTTGGCAGATTGCTCTTGCGAGCTCAAGTGAACTGGAAAAATCGCAGTGAAGCCCGACCCAGCAGGACGAGTTTCAGGTGCTTGAAGTTAGTGAACAGCTTCTTCAATCAATATCCCCATAGTGCATCAAGGAGTGTGAGCGGTCTCTAGTAACTCTATCCTAGCTATCTAGTCCAGATGCTGTCTACAGTCAAGGTGAAGAGGAAAGAGAGTATTTCGGCGCTGAGTTCATGTCAAAGGGTTTTGTGGGCATGTGCTAACTGATTTGCGCATGCCAGCTGGCCACAACCATTGATATTGGGGCCCAAACAATTGTAAGAAGAGGGTCCAGATGTTGATGCAGTCACGCTCTAAAGTGAAATTCCACTCAGTCTTGGTAGCAGTATCCGAATACAACTGTTCTGTAGAAGATGAAGTGGAAAAAAGATCTCACTTATCCCTGGAATGGTGCCTGGGTTCCTTGACATCTCGCATCTCTTCCCAGAACTAAACCAGGACAGAGAATAGCGTGCCCATGAGAAGATTCCATTTGGGGAAATTATGCTCTGGCGGGGACACATCCATTCCAATTGATCTGGTTTTCCATTTTGCATTCTAGAGGTGGTTTATTAAGCTAAATAGCGAAGGTATAGCCCTCATCACGCCCTTCTACTGGAGGCCGATCGAGATGACTTCTCGCTTTGCTCTGTGCACGGTTTTATATGAACAGGTTTCTTAACGGAGAAAGGATTGGAGCATCACGGGCTCAATGTTCTTAAGGATATAGAAGCAGTACCGGTAATCGATTTATAGCATATGGAAGCCGAGCTAGTAATGCATTGCAATACCTGCTTACACTTCTCACCGAGCAAGGCCGTCCCCCAGTGGATAAGAATGGGTGATCTACTTCTACAGCTCTGGACCTTTTTATACGAGTCTTCCATTACCCAAAATGTCCATTTTCTTCTCAGAGGTACCATGGCTGTGGTTACCGACCAGGGCGGCATATTATCCGCAAGTCATCCAAATTACGACATACCCTCTTCCGGGGTCATATAGCACGCTGATCCCATGTTGTGCAACTGTTCACGCGTCTTTTCCATCAACTCAAGCCTTCAGTTATAATGTCCCATGAAGACTAGCATGTTCCTGCATCTTCATTGATATAAATACTATCCAATCTGCACGTAATTTCACCTGATTGGTCCGAGTAATTCACTGGAGTTTCTAGAAACGCGTATTCCATTCTCTACACGTATACGATATTGACTCGATCCACTATATCATTTGACTGCGTACATATTTACTACCGCCCACCTTCCCAACACTTTCCAGAGTCTTATAAACTGTTGTCTCTCCTTTACTTGAGAACGCCGTACTTCTTCTGAACGTTTGTTTTGGTAACGCTAGGCCAGCAAGATCCTGTTTCACTATTAAAGCCCTCGCCCAAATGTTCTACTCTTCCTTCCGCCTACGCGCGGCAGCATTTTCCTTGACTTGCATAACAGCGGTTCAAGCTGCAGTCACAGTCAATAGCACAATCCTAGTGCTCTCCCGCGAATCCAACGCCACCCTATCCGGAACAGCCCTTCTCCAAGGCTATGGTATCCCTTTTCAGGTGGTCGACCTATCCAGATCCAGCACCGGTATCCCAGTTCTGAACTCCTCTGCCACCTCCGGTAACTATGGTGGGATCATAACAGTCTCCGCACGCCAGTACGAAAATGGAGATGACTGGAATAAAGCTTTAACAATGAAACAGTGGCAGCAAATTTATGACTACCAGGAAGCTTTTGGAGTTCGCTTGGTTCGCTTGAATGCGTGGCCAAATGCCGATTTTGGAGTGTCTGCAATAGGGAAATCCTCTGTATTAGAGACTCAAGACACGAGCATTACCAATTCTTCTGATTTTACGACAGCGAATCTCATTGAAGGAGTCCCAGTCAGCCTCTCCAGTATCGCGCACTATCCCGCCGCAATAACAAATGCTTCCATAGCCTTCGAAATTGCCCAGTTTGCAGCGGGAGGCAAACAGAAAAGGTCCACCGCGGCAGTATACAACAAGATTGGCAACAGGGAGCAGCAAGTTTGGTTTATGTCCTTTGAGTCGGATTTATCCACTGCGTCTGCATTCCTATCCCACGCATGGATTCACTGGATGACTCGGGGTTTATACCTAGGATTCCGACGCGTATACTTCAACACCCAAGTCGACGACGTCTTCGTAGAAACCGAGCTATATAGCACTAATAAGGCCTATAGAATCAAAGCCGCAGATCTTCAATCCCATGTGACATGGATGCAAGATATCAATTCTCGCCTTCCATCCGGCTCATCGTACAAAATTGAACTCGGTCACAACGGAAACGGCAATATCGAAGCGGCAGTAGATAAGGACTACAATAATGACCCCGCGCTGTGTAATCCTCAAGAAGGTATTGAATACTCTGCTCAGCCTGAAGGTGGACCTTTGGAGTACAAGAAGCCCCTGGGATCTGGAAAAGACATTTGGCCGAAGAAAATCAAAGAGTTTACCTGGAGTCGGGACTGTATGATGTTGGACCCGCTTTTGGTTTGGTTGACGGACTCGACGAATAGGGACAAGTTCTTTCATGTCAGTCATACGTTTACGCATGAGGACGAGACAAATGCCACCTACGCCGATGTGCAGAAGGAGATTACATGGAACCAGAAGTGGTTCAAGGAGGTGGGATTAGACACGAATTCGGGTTTCTCACCAAACGGAATTATTCCTCCTGGAATTACCGGATTGCATAATGGAGATGCATTGAGAGCCTGGATGGAAAATGGTATCAAATATGTTGTCGGGGACAACTCGAGGCCCGTGCTTATGGATGTTGCGCAGCGGGTAAGTTCCCTACGGCTTGGTTAGCCTGCAGACATAGAATTATGAAGTTGGGTAACTAAGCGTAAGCAGCGAAATGGATTCTGGCCGGTTATCTCCAATGTCGCCGACAATGGCTACGATGGTGTGAATATTCTCGGTCGTTGGGGCACATCCATATATTACAACTGCGATCTCCCTGATTGCGATACGAAAGAGTGGACAGCGATTGCCGGTGGCAAAGGCGATTTTGGTAATTTGCTGGCGTATGAGAAAGAAGAAAATGTGGGACATTTGCTGGGCCTCCGATGGGATCCGTAAGTAGAACAAGAGGAAAAATTGAAGTTATAGACTTGCTGACCAATAATTACAGATTCATGTTCCATCAGGCAAACTTGAGGGTTTCCGATACTTCGGCCATCACGGTCAATGGAAAGAAGGGAAAATACTCTCTTCTTATGGCGTGGACAGAGACCGTGATTCAAGAGATGACAAGACTGTGAGTAACCTCAAGCCTCCTTCTCCTCCTTCTCCTCCTTCTCCTCCTTCTCCTCCTTCTCCTCCTTCTCCTCCTTCTCCTCCTCCTTCTCCGCAGGGAACTGACAGAAGTAGTACCGCGTGGCCCATCATCACTCTCAAGCACGACGACATCGCTACCCAAATCATCAATCGCATGACTCGGGATCAATGTGTCCCCAATTTAACATACCAATTGTCTGACGACAGGAAGGCCATCACTGGTATCATAGTCAGCGCTGCAAATACCAAATGCTCTACTCCTATTCCCGTAACCTTTCCAGGGGCAGTTAAGAGCGCTTCCTCGGCGACAAAGGAGCAGGTTGGGAAGGATCCATTGACGTTGTGGGTTACTTTGGGCGGGAAGGCACAGTCTTATACACTTTCTAAGCCTGTGAGCATTCGGTGAGCGGAGGTGGCATGCTAGCAGTATTGTAGAAAAGTAGTATGGTAGGCTTGATAGGTGCTGAGCTAGTTTGTGAGAGATCTTCCAGCTATGTAGATGCGCCGTCAACTGGTTAACTTTTAACGCTTGTGGCGTTGATTTGCAGTGAAGATCGTATACTTTTATCCAAACTCTACTCGTTTTGATACTTTAGTACCATTACTCTTTATTAGCTAAGTTTGTAAATAATAAAACTGGGGTGGGTATTACCGTGCCCTTTCTTTTCTTTTCTTTTCCCTTTCTGTTTTCCTTTTCTTCCCGATTCCTTTTTTTCTTCCCCTTTCTCCTTTTATCCTGAGCTATAACTTTTGGTTCCGTTTGTACCAATTATTATCTACTGTAAACATTCACGCGCCTCTTATTTAATAGTATAATACATTTACTACTCTTCTGATGAATATTTCCTTCAAAACCTATAAAACATGAACACAAACACCGGAACCTCACCCAAAATTCGAATCCAGCACGAAAATCCCCAGCACCTTATTAAATCGAAAATCATCCTTCCTCAAAAATAGCACCGGATCCCTTTCATCCTTCTCCCTAGCTTTCCTTGTCACCTTTCGCAGCTTCCCAAACCTAGATCTCAAGCCCTGCTTCTCCTTCCCCTTCTCTGGATCTTCAGGATCAGAGCCAGCCTGATGCGACGACCTCGACTTTGTTCCCTTCTGTTGAATGCTTTTCTCTAGGTCATCGGCTTCGGCTTGGCTTTCGCCTTTTCCGATGTCCTTGCGGGCTAGAAAGCTTTCGGTCATGCCTTTTAAGCAGTTTGCTGCACCGGCTCCTTTGCGGACATCCATGCAAACGAGATGCTCTCCTTTCTCATTTGCGACTTTCAGGAGCACGAAGCCGCTGTGCAGCATTGTCGACAGATGCGGCGGTTCATCGATAGCGAAGCCGTCATTCTCCGTCTTGCTGGTGAACATTCCATTGTAGGGTCCTCTGGTGAGAAGTATATTCCGGCGTTCTTCTTGAAGTAGGTATGATAGGATAACCTGAGGATCCAATCCGGTGACATAGCTGAGATCAGACACACTCTTGCACACAACCCGATGGCTCAGGAAATCGTGCCATGGCCATTCCGTAACTTTCCAGCTCTTACACACAATGATGAAGAAACCTGTAACCACCCATATGAACGTGGTCATCTGGAAGGGATCTACGCCACGTATCTTGGATTGGACAGTGAATGGGATTGCCATACCGCCGGCGACAAAGAGGCCGGCGATCGCGAGGATCGACCAGACGTATTGCTTGCAGTCTACGGCGATGGAATCTTCAGAGAGAACGCACCGGGTTAGGATGTCGTGATTCTTCTTTTCTTTTTTCGGATCGGAAGGTGGTATATCCGCGGGACCATTGATACGGTTGTCCATCAGGTGGCTAATGGACTGCCCGGCTGTCACAATGGATCAGTACGAGGGGTAGATATTTAGCATGGGGGCACCCAGACTTACGAGTAATATTCTTACGCAGCGGGCTCTTCATCAACGAGCACACTTCCGGGTCAGCGTGATAATTTCTGGCCCGCTGACTTTGTAGAGTGTAGTTCTTGGTAGTGATGGAATAAGCTGCAATAAGTTCCTTGCTGGGCGGTTTGAATTGCAACACCTGATCGTCATCATCTATTCCTGATGAAATGGCTTCCATGAGGTTATCGACGACCCATCCTTGGAATGGATTTGCCAACGTGAGCGGCACCAGGAGCGAGATCAAATCTTCCATCTTATCCACTTCAGTCTCCCCCTTGTCGCTTTGACTGATCACACTGCCTTCTTTTGGCCATTCCCAGCTTATAGCAGTTGATATCCCTCTGTCCACATTTGTCTTGTCGGAATTGTTCTGGATATACCGAGTATTCGCTTGCAGAAGGGTTAACGCCGTATATACGGTTTTGACATGAGTAATGTCAGATGACGCCGTGATCTCCCCTTCACGGTCCGAGGACAGCGACGTCAGGGTCCTCTCAAGGCCAGTCTTATATACCACAACGCTCGATTCGAACTTATCTGGAGCGCTTTTCCCTTGAGAAAGTAGGCTGTTCAACGCCGGGATAACGATCATTTCCATATAGCGGCGCAAGATGATACATTCTCGATAGTATCGCATCGTCACGTCCATTTCTGTGTCGACAGTACTGACTTCCGTGGTTTTCTCTGCATCAGGATTGTACTCTGTCGAGTTTTTGACAATATATGTTAGATGCTCATTCGTTTTGGCTTCTTCAACCGACGTACGGATAAGGTCGACTCCATTGTTGAGCGATTTTTGGGCGTAACCGGCCGGATCGTAGGAGAGAAGCTTCAGCTTGACGGCCCATCGAGCGATTATGGCGATTAGATGGTTCTGCCAGTAGTTCTTGTCTGTGCTTGCGGAGCGTACAAGCAGGCGAATTACGCAACTAGTAATGTAGTCCACCAGCGCGAAGTAAGCCTTTTGGTTTCTTTCTGGTGGTTCGAGTGTTTTACGGTTGACCCTCGTTGCCTCATCACGTCCATAACGTGTGAAGAGTAATCGACGGGACTTTGTAAATGTCCTCCCAGATTCGTCTGCGAGTGAAGGACAATATTTTATAGCGAGTTGGGAATTATCGTGTTTGATAATTTGGAAATTGGTGACAATCTGGTCGGATAGATTGGAGACGTCCTTGTAGCCTTGTTCATCGGTGAGCCTTGGAATTTGGTCGTTTCGAAACATGAATTCCCCACTATACTCAGCATCCTTCACGAGCCGTTTGATCTCGATCTGAATCAATTCCTTTTCGGCAATATCAGTGACTCCATAATCCGTGCAGTCGTCGAACTTTGCGAGATAATTGCTGAGTTCCACTGAACCGAAGTCATACTTCTCGTGTTCAAAGGCAACCTTCTCAATTTTATCCGCTGATAATTCCGGTATGCGGTTGATATCGAGAACAGATTTCTTGTTTCGCGCCTGGGTCCGTTGGTTACTGGAAGCGAACCTCTGGCTTACACTGCTAAGGTTGGTCCCCGACGGCTTTGTGAGGGCAAGACCATTTGGAGATTGTTGTATAGGTGTTCTATTAATGCGAATCTGAGGAGCTCTCAATTGGTCTGATTTGGTTCCTCCGTCTGTGGTTTTAATTGGAGTGGGCACTGTCAACGCCATTGTCACCCAGGAAAAGATCGCAGAGCATAAAACGGTAGACGAAATAAGCTCGAACATCCTGCTCAACAGTGGATACGCTCCTTAAGAGTGGGTCTACACTAGTAAGGTAAAAGATGTGAGGCTGATGGTTCAGCCCCCGAGCCAATTCAACCTTGCCGTTTCGTTGGATGAGCCGCAGCCTTCTGGGAGCGGAAACCTCATATTAGCCAGCTGAGAAGGCCTAAAAATGGTTAGAGAAAGGTGTAAGGCTCGCGTGAGATCAAGTTTATGCATGTTGTGGTTGTCATGGCTGAGTTGCTCCCCTGCCAGCTGGATGTTGCCCCAGGTATGGGTGTCGAATGTAACGAATGAGGCCCCCCGTTTCACAGCCTTGCAGGAAGGCTACGGACTTTATGACTGAATCAGTCTAGATCATGCCGCAGGAGAAATTCCTAAGCGTTCTGCATTCGGTTTCTGATAATTCCTTCTGGGCAGCCTCGTCGTCAGACATTGTATGTTGGAAACCCCGCAATTTTTTTAATGAGAGCTGAGATTCTTAAGTGGAATTCCAACCATTGTGAACTCCAATCAATGGCTCAAATACTGCAGCGTTGAAAGTATAAGGCCTTATATCGCTTCCACCATCTATCCGACGAGAAACACACTTTCTGTCTTTGAATATATCCACTTGAAGCTTCTCTCCTTATCGTCCACCATGTCGGTAGATGAATATAACAAGAGGCGGACGTTTGAAGATGGACAAAACCGAGTGGATGATAATGATGATGTTTTCAAGACCACCAAGATCGATTCGTTCGATGTTACTGAAAAGCTGCTGCAATATGGAGACCGGTCGCAAATTTTCCCAACAGCCAAGTCACGACAGGCTGACAATCCAGAGCAAAAGTACGCCGAATACGCCATATTGATAAGGAGAAAGATAGACCATGAGGACCGACCGCGGGCCACAACAGTAGAATTCCAGTCAGCTATCATTTGCGCCTGTATACGGGAATTATTGAAGGATTATCCGGATCTGAATCTGAACGCGAGACCGATTGTTTTCGAAAGGCCATACATTGCTCTTTTTCATAAACGCAAAGAGATACGGGAATACATTGATCATCCAGATCGTGAAGACTCCCAGAAGACGCATCTGAAAGTATTGAAGGATTTCCTGAACAAAAATCTTGCCGAAGCCGAAGCGATTGATTCAAGTATGGTAAGATACGGTCTGATCAGATTTGAATGGCTTTGGCTACTGTTTTGTCCTGGAGATTGGGTTCTGTTTCGGGATCAGGAGTACGAAGAGTGTTATCGCTTCTTCGGGGCCTTCCAAAGGACGAACAATTATAACGAACAGGAGTTTGTGGTGAAAGCTTGGGGATGGGACCACAATGGGAAATTGTTTGGTCCAAATTTACGAGAGTTCATAATTCCACAGTTTGTCGGAAATAGACGCATCGAGCAGCTGCACTTATTTCCGACCAAATTCATGGACAAATCCGACTGGGAAGGCATCGCAAAACGATTAGTGGAACGGGGGCGGATTTGGAAACGGTGTGTCTCCTTTTCACACCTGGAGTATGATGGTTAGCAATTCTTTGGTATCTCTTCTTCAAACTCGGATTTTACTTACAGATAATGTGCAGGCATAGCATGGACTGACCCACCCAACAAGCCCCCTTACGATCTCACACTTGACGATCAAGTTCCGATATATGTATGGTAATCACATTCTCAAGCTCAAGGATAAGAACTGACTGGAGAAGTCAAAAGGAAGGGTGGTGCTTGACAGCATGAATCACCAACAAGCCAACCCACATCTGAGAGTCAGGTTTTACACATCCACGGTGCGGGTAAATGACCCCAAAGAACATAATCTTCAGTATTCAAGCGCCCCCATTGGGCAGAAGCTGAATTTGGCGGATATGAGCTGCCACGGTCCTGAATATGAATTATCGGCTGATCTCGCGCTGATTTCACCAGCAAGATTGCGGGGATTCTCACTCGTCAGAAAAATTTGGGCGCTATTCACGATTGAGAAAACGTCCGAGATTGTTTTCAAAGATAGCTATTTTAAACAGCTAGAAATCGATCCAACCTTGAAACATATCCTGGAGACGCTGGTGAGGCAACATAAGATCAAAGTGGATTCCGGTAGCCAGATCGAAATGAAAGGAACCGGATTGATTTTTCTCTTACATGGTCCTCCAGGATGTGGAAAGACTCTCACGGCCGGTGAGTTGCATTATGAATTCTAGTCGTCGGTCTGACAATATCACAGAGTGTATTGCAGAGTTGACACATAAACCACTCTACAACATCAACAGCGGCGATCTCGGGCAGGAAAGTGACGTCGCGCAGGGCAGACTCCAGAGCATCTTTGAGCGGGCTAAAAGCTGGAATTCCGTATTGCTTCTGGATGAAGCTGACGTGTTTTTGGCCAAACGAAGCGCTGGTAATATCGCTCGCAACGCGTTCGTGTCCGTCTTCCTCCGCTTGTTGGAGTATTATCCGGGCATCATGTTTCTTACAACGAATCGACTAGAGGAATTCGACGACGCGTTCCAGTCACGGATTCACCTAACCATAGAATATAAGGATCTCGGTTTCAGAGAACTTGTGACCATCTGGAAAAACAATTTGAAAGACGCGTTCAAAGGAAAAATGCCTCAAGGCGTAAATGAAAAGGACATCGAGGCGCTCGCAAAAGATTTCTCCAATCTAAACGGCCGGCAGATCAAGAGTCTGATCTCTCTGTCGCGTGTTGTGAACGAGCATGGCAATCAGGAGAAAAATGAATCCCTTGTCTCGATTATACGGACAATCCATTTGCTCAATGAGAAAGGGAGACCGAAAAAGAAAGTTGTGGAGAGCCATGAGAACGACGCTTCTACAACAGAAGGTTCAAAGGATGGATGGAAAAAGCGGCAAATCAACCCAACTCTGAGCGAGGTTGAAGCGGCGCACGATGCTATGGCATTGCGTCCCTCAATTCCATCTCAGTCGCCTGTCGAGAGGGTCCAAACGCCCCGGGCACCAAATTTCGCCTTTAGGCACGGATATGACGCTCCCGGCCATATCAAGCCACCGCCGCGGACATTTACGTTGTGAAAGGCAATCCTAGTGGAAGTAGGATTACGAGGCGGTGGTGATGTTGGGTATTAAGGAGTTGCGTTGGGTTGATTGATTTTATTTGCCCTGCCCATATCCTGGAGCGATATAAAGGCTATGGCTATAAAGAATAGATTGGAAGAGTCAAGATGGAGTTGATAGAGTTGATGAATGACGGAGTGAACGGTCGAACTGGAAAAAGCCAACCCATAGCTCATCTCCCCGCTTATTACCATATCACACTGCTGGTGTCTCATTTGGAGCTTGTGCCACTAGTGCCAGCCAGTCTTAGTCTAGAAATGGTTCGATTTAAGTAGAAAAGCCTTACGTGTCTTTCTACTGAGATTTCTATGTTTCTTAAGTTAGAATTTAGTAAATAAATGTCCGTCCTTTCCATACCAAAGACATGAACATCGTTGGCCGGACATGGTAACGATCAAACGGCTTGGTAAGCCTTACTTGCTTGATTATGTTATCAAACAAAGTGAATATCAGAGTTTCTTTTGGTAAGTCAACTCTTCAACTTGCTTGTTCATCGGATTACTAGGGGTTTAGGAAACATTTCTGGGGGTTCTTTTGATCGGAGAACCTAGTTAAGTAGATACCTATGAGATAACATACAGATGAGTGTAATATCTATAGTAAGAACTAGGTAAAAAACGAAACCTGGAGAACTAACATCCGAGAAAAAAAATAAAGTGAGTGCTGGAGAATATCCGGTTCGGTGCGATTATAGGATGACGCGTGGCCACCAGTCAGATTACTACCTCAGCATGAGTGCCCGCAGATACATAGGAGCAGAACAGCCACGATATTCTGATCTTCAATCAATACAACAACTCTCCTACTCTGCCCTTATCTTCCCCGGTTCCAGTGACACTTGTACCACTGTACCAATCATGTAGTATACCAGTGATTATTGTTCAATGGTTAGTTATCTAGAGGACTGTCCCTCTAGATTCCAAAATCTTTGCCTTTTCCTCACCCTCAAACATTCTGTAAGCCGAGACGGCATATGGTAGGAGCAACTTGCTGCTGACTCAGCACACAATACATGTATATTTACTCAACAGTTCATTAGACCTGAGGACAACACAGAACATGATCACCAGAACAATACAGACTGTTCACTACCCAGTTTTCACCTCCTTCTGCTTACACATTCTAATATAGCTATGATGAGTTTTTCACCAGCTAATAGTTGTTCCCTATCTGCCAGTGCTGCCGCTCAGGCAACAGAGAGGTTATTATGCTACGGCCTGAGTTAGTTGAAAGGGGGCCCAGTCCCTTATATTTTCTTTTTCAATAGCCTTTGCAGCTTGGAAGTGTTCAAGTATGTTTGTTTCTAGGAGCCATTGCGCAGCTGCTTTGGCCATTCTCTTCTCCCTCAGCATCTCCTGAAGCTCTGTAGTGCCTGTATTTAAAATAAGATTTGCATGGGATTGGATATGGTTGGGGCAGAATGCCAGGATATGTTGAAGGGTTTGCCGTCCAGTCTCACATAGACAGCCTGGGGTGATTCCCGGAACTCCAATCCTCGCCAGCCAGTCATTTAGTCCAAGGACTTCAGTACGCAGTAGAAAGACTGCAGTTGCTTCATATTTAGGAAGACCGTCATAGAGATGAAGCGGTTGGTTTTCCCATCCCCCCGACCAGGTGGCTGCATTCCGGTCAACTTTATTGGCTTCCCGCTGCCACCTCTCTTTCCATGCCACCATCACTACTTCGTCCATAGCTACGGGCTTGCGGTGGTCTTGGATTGTTCCACCTTGCCTTGACCTAAAGCCAGCACATTTTACAACTTCATATTTTTCAAATGCTTCTTGTGCTCGAGATCGGAGCTGATTGATTCCAGTGGAGGGTTGTTTAATCTGGCGAGAAGGACGTCCCCTTCTGTGGCTTTTCTCAATTCGCCTAGATGCTATCCAAATCTTTTCGATATTCTCCTTGAAACAATAATAATAATAATAATAATAATAATAACAATAATAATAATAATAATAATAATAATTCAATTTAGCTTAAGTCATTTAGTGGTAGTTGGTGTCTCTGTAAACCTAGTGCTCTCAAACTATTCATCCTCCTCTTCTTCTTCTTCTTCTTCCTCCTCCTCCTCCTCCGCCTCTTCCTCTTCCTCGGGTTCTGCGGACACATCCCCAACCGTCAGCTCCCACTGTTAAGACTATCAACAGTGCTTCCCAACCCAGTCTCTCATTCATGCCAGACCGCCGATTCTGTACTCGAGCCATGATAAGAGGAAAGTACACGAGAAAACAAACGCACGAGAAAATTCAACAATAGCCTTGTAAGATACTAAAGAAGCTTTTCAGTTGCACATACATACTCTGGTTCCCACTGTTTCTTTATTTAATTTATTGGATGAATGGAAATCGTACCTCTCCTTGTTCTGTATCACGCTCCGCGTGCACAAGTCGAATGGAGGTTGTCCCAAAGAAACCTGCAGTGAATCTAGATGAGCGTAATGAAATGAAAAAGACAAGTATACAGATGCAAGTATTGTCAGGATGTGAAGATGTTATATAAAGAAAATGGGAATCGAGCGTTTCCTGAAACATAATTGGCTATGCATAACCAAAACCTACAGTGACTCCATAATGGATAACCAAACCGTACAGAAACTCCGTAGAAAGCAAAACGTCCTACTTCTGATTCATCCCAGCTCCCTTCTTTTTCATCTCCGCAAGCTTCCTCCTCTGCTCCTCCCTCTCTTGTATACCAGTATTGATGTTGAAATGCGCACTCCGAATCTCTGCATACATCTGCCCCGCTGTAATACCATTAAACTTCGTCTCAAACTCACCTGTAATTTCTGTGGTCAAGGCATCTGTATCTACAATTACTGGCTCGTGCATTCGTAGTACGAAGACGATGGAATAACGATAATTTGTAAAGTTCGGATTCAAAGAAGGCGAGGAAGAATCTTCGGGTCTACCGTACGCTACGACACGATGTCCACCTGCAGGATAACGAAAGTTAGATAGACGCTGGAGCTGGCGGCCAGAGAGCAGGGTGGCTCCAGGACGGATGTACGTCTGTTCGATTGGGAACCAATCAGTCCGATTCCAGACTTCGAGGCCCGGTGTGTCTCCGATAACTAGACTTAGGAGACCGAGATCTGCGTGTGCTAAGGAAATGTTAATGAGCTTATTCAGTCTTGATAGAATGTCACTACGCCGTATAACTTACGTTCAGCAACCACCTTAGCCTCATCCCCCTCATACCGAAACAACCTCAACATAGTCGCTGTCTTCTCGCCGTCCTTCTCCCTCATTCCCTTACACTCCCCAACAAACTTCCTCAACCCTCCATCCCCCTCCTCGTCACTCATCCCCAAACTCGCGCTAATCCTTCCCAAACTCCGATCCAGCAACCCCCCCGCCGTATCCCAATACGCCTTCGCCGCCCCCTTCAGCACATCAGGCGTATACTCCAGCGTACGCAGAGTAATAAACTCCTTCTCGCCAGGAATCTTAGACCAACCCTCTTCAGACCCTAAGCGAGTTTTCCAACGGGATTTTTCTGAGTCGGGAAGTGCGAAGAAGACTTTACTGGCTGCGAAGAGCTCTTCATAGGCTTTCTGCAGCGGGTGGGATTGAGGGAAATCTGGAGTTGGAGTGGGGAACGTGACTGTCGTCCAGCCTTGCAGGGAGAGATTTGATTGATGTTCTGGGAGAACTAAAGGAAGTGGTGATGGTCGCAGAGGCGGCCTGGTGTCTTTTGATTCTTCTGGTAGTTTCGTCTTCTTGGAGCGAATGCGAGAGAGGAGGTTGAAGATGCTGAAGCGGTCGTGCGACTGTGCGTCGCTTGGATTCATCGCTACTGTGGCCATCGTCAATATATCCTAACTTAGATATCTGGAGGAACAGATCGGAAATTATTGTTGTTTAGTGTTATTTGATGGAAACAGATGGTGGATGTAGCTGTCCACGGATGATGACGTTACTTGCTAGTCACGTGCAGCAAAGCCACTACACAGCCACCCTATACCAACTTTTCCCCTAAACGTCATCAAATTGATATCCTAGATTGCACTAGAAATCTTAAGCGCTTTATTTTAGGACATTCAATAGATGCGAGAAAGCACCAAATCATCTATCGCGCTAGGGGGGTTATTATTCGAGTCCACCATCTGGGTTAGACGCATTCATAGTTAGGCTTCCATTCACCCTAAATGAGCTCCTAGCGCAAACCTAGAGACCAGTATGATGGTGAATATTTACCACCTGGAATGAGATCTATATTCTACGCCCCTAAATCGTCTTTTTATGAGCAAAGAACAATAGCACCTGCCACGGATACAACTAAACAAAATGGATTCAGCCTCAAGCGATAGAGAACATGAAAGCCATACTCGCCCACTCCATTGCTAACCCCCCTAACCAACCAGCTCCATCAACCCCCTGAACATATCCACCTTTCCCTTCAAAAACCCCCAACCCCTCCCCTGCACACTTCTCGAGTACCCCTAACACACCATCCATGACAATTCTTCTACGCGCTCCCTCTTACTCCTCGCCCTCAGCGGCACCACCCAAACAGCGGCACAGGGCGCCATACGGAGTGGAAATTATGATACATATTCTGTGTCACCGCGGACTTTGTAGATGTCTGATTTATGCAAGCAGGGTGGATTTCGGATGCGGCCGTCCTCGGGACAAAAGATAGTGAGAGGCCAGCAGAGGGGCGGGAAGTGGGTTTGCGTGTGGCGGACAGGGTGAGGATGTGTGTTTGTAGTGGCTTTCCATCTTCGGGAGACAAAGAAGTGCTGAGGTTTTCCATAGAGACGGGAATCTTGGTTGTAATGCCTATGCGGCGTTTGAAGGTTTTACTGTTGGCCTGTGAAGCTGATTGTCTTGGTAAAGTTTACTTAACTCTCAATGGAGTGCACTTCAGAGCTGTTGTTGTTGTGGTGGTGTACAGAGGTTGATCTCATTTTGGTTTATTGACCTTGAGAAGCGCTATCTTGAGAGGATGATTTCGTGAAAGTCCACACAGTAGGGGGAGCGCGAGATTGAGGGAAATGCTGTTGTCGGCAGCACAGTGACAATAGGTTTCCTTTCCACTGTAGGGAGTAGAAAGCAGGAACCACATAGACAACGGGAAAGCCCAATTGACTCCTGAAGCCAGTGACTGTAAATATATGTGGATTGCCTGACTCGGTGAACTATCAACCGATTAGCTACTCACATAGATCCAGCCTTGGAGGGCTGATACAATACATGATCACCTGCAGTTATTTCTTCTTGAGATTTCTTACAGTTAGAAATCTCAAGGAATTAAGGCACTACAGTGCTTCATCAAGATGTGGCATAGAAAAGGCTGCAGGGGCGAATTTATTTTTGCATATGGTTTAGGGGATGTTTCTGCTGAGGTGATGGAAGATCCTCCAAACGAGAAAGATCCTTAATATTCACTTAGCAGACTGTGACTAAGAGGATATAAAAATTGAAAACAAAGAGAGTTCGTCAGCACCGAGCGGAACGCCTAGAAATGATCAAGATGAACGAAATCCCCACACCGAACCGATCCTGAAGTATTGTACATATGCCAAACCAAAATACGCCCAACTATTAAATCGATCGGTCACCAAGAGACAGGTTATTAGAAATGCCGATGTTTAATTGTCACCGGATATCCATATATACTATCGAGTCTTCTAGTCGTCTTTTCTGCTAGTAAGCCGAGATCTTTCGCCTGCATCAGCGGGACTCGCCGGTTCAATTTCGTCATCACTCCACTTATCATCTTCGCCGACAGCAAAAATGGTATCGCCGTCAAAGCTTTCCCGTGGAGGCACTACAGGCTTCTGGGGCTTGGGGGCAGGAAGCGGAGATACATCCCGGTTGAAGCCCTGGTTTGAGCTTGAAGCCTGCTGCCGTGGAACAGGATCATATGCGGGTGGGTGATCCGAACCACCAAGCTCCTCATCAAGAGAGTCTCGGAGCGAGGCAATCTCGAAGCCTTCGTCATCTTGAGCAATCTTAAATATAAATCAGTGAGCTGCTCCGCAATGGAAGGGGGTATCCGGCTTACCTCATCGCTCATGGCGAATCTTCTGTTGTTCGCCGTCGGTCTCCAGAGATACGCAATAAAGCATACGTCAAACAGATAGACCAGGTTTAGCCATCCGTCCAACACGAACCAGCGCGTCTGCCAATGGGTTGGCGCAAAATCGGGGTCGCCGACTCCAGCAAATGCAAAGCTGTTAAAGAAGAAAAATGCGAAAATGACCAGAATACTTCCTAAGATACACCACCAGAGCTTCTTGTACATAGCTGCCTTGACGTGTTGTTTTCGGTCGATGAGGTCCTTCATTGTTAGGTTCAAAGAATTCAACGTCCAGATGTAGAAGGCCGTAAGGGTGGCAGAAAGGGGAAGAATAACTAAGAGGACGAGGGGACCAGCGTCTTCGGGTTTAATCGTCAAGGACGCGACGGCATAAACGACGCCAAACACAAAGTGCGCTACAGCAAGCCACCGGACAATGGTCATAGTCTTACCCAGTGTCGGTTTTACGACACCATAGCCCATGCAGACAATTAACAAGAGGAAGAACGAAAAGGAGTTTCTGAAGGCGTTGAGAACAGCAACAATGACCATAAGAACCTTTTGCCCAACATTTTGCCCGTGCCGGTTTTGATAGTCATAGAAGCCCCATGTCATCAACATTTCGATGACAAGAAAGGCTATGATAGCAGTGATGTAGTTTTGCACCGGAAGTATATCATGCCGGTTTTGGAAGTATAGGAATCCCCAAAATATTCCAACCACTGCGTAGACGATGGCGATACCGCCGTAAAAGGGGAGCTTGGCAATCTGAGCGGCCGGAAGCTCCCCATAAGCATTCTGGAACGTGACGATCGCCGTATACTTGAGCGTTGCTTGATCATCATCCATAATTGAAGACGTAGACACGCAGTAGAACCCAGTTCGCAGCTTGTTATCAACACCTTCATACTTTATCAACTGAGGTTTACGGAGGTCGATGGCGGAAGTGCGAATGTAGTTTTTAGAAATGGAATCGGCATTGTCAGCAAGAATCCATTCTCCTTTGTGGGTGGCATTGCAGAGGTTATCGCGAATGGTATCGTCATTGCAGATGTAGCGGCGCTGTAAAGGATAAGTTGATTGCATTATGAAGGGTGACTGGGTACACACCTCTCCCGTAGGTACATCCGACGGTTTTCCGAGGAGATCTCCGTCTTGCCATTCCCATACCACAACAGCTACTGTAGCATCGACATCATCTGGAATCTTGTCTGAATTGATGAATTTGACGAGGATTTGAGGCTCAATCTTGCCTCCCCATGATTTCTTGCTGTACATGCCTGCACATTTTTGGATGTCGCTTTCAGTCTGAAGAATACAAGTCAGTAGATGGTTCCAGCTGGATGGGCCGCCGAAACCTACAATCATGACATCGACGGCGTAGACCACAGTGAAGAGGGATAGGAGCAACGCCAGGCTCCGGTTCCATAAGTTCATACTGAGGGTGAGGCCAGCTGGCGGAGCTGACAGCCGAAGACAGAGTAGATTCCGGGATGGGTTAGAGCGCGGGTTTTCACAGAAAAGATGATTGTGAAGTTCCGCATGCGAAATAGTGATGGATTGGAGTGCAATAGGCCGTGGTGTTGAAGAAGATAGCGCAGCATCTATGAGGTTGCGATGCTTCGTAAAGCTCACGGAAGCCGCAGCAAGGCTGAGCCCCGAGGTCGACCCGGGGCCTTTGCTGTGGCGCAGCAGTTTGCCCCACGTCTTTCATCCCGCAACTTCACACTTCTCGTGTTATTCACATCTTCCTGTCAACCTACACATATCTTCACCACCATGCCAGGCAAAAGTCTCGAGCAGCAATCCGTTATGGTTGAACAGTCCTGCAGGCGATGTAGAACCAATCCGGCTGTTCTCGTCGTACGGACAGAGCCTGTATGCGGGTATGTATTTTGTCTTGAATCGTTCACATGATATACTAAAGTTTTCCAGAGAGTGCTTTTCTAAATATGTTCATACCAAGGTCATAAAAAGGATGGAATCATTTCGTGTCCGTTTTACTTCTCCTGATCAGTTGAGGAAGATTTTGCTGCCCATTTCCTTTGGTATTTCTTCAGTTTCTCTGCTCCATATCCTTGACCGTCAACTACAAACTCAGAAGTCCAAAACTGGCCGAACTGGATACTCTCTACATGTCATTCACGTCGACACCTCAAGCGTGGAACCATCCGCTCCAGACGCCGGTCTGCTTTCTCAACTTAAGGACCGGTATCCGCATCATATCTATGCTTCAGTGCCCCTCCATGAGCTTTTCATGTCTTCTGCAGATGGTTCGCCTTCCGAGGCATACAAGGACTTAACTGAGGACTCTTCGTTAGAGGATATGCCTGCTGACCAAAAATTGCTTTTCCTGATTGGATCACTCCCTTCGGCCACAGCACGAGCTGATGTTATTTCCACTCTCCGAACAAGGCTGCTTGTCCAATGTGCCAAAGATCTCGGCTGCGAAGGCATCCTCTGGGGAGATAGTACTACCAGATTAGCGGAGAAAACGCTGGCTGAAACGGCAAAGGGCCGTGGATTTGCACTCCCATGGCAGATCGGGGATGGAGACTCTCCATTCGGATTGACCTTTAATTACCCCGTTCGCGATCTCCTGAAGAAAGAGCTCACAGCCTATGCGTCTATTACCGAACCACCCTTGTTCCCACTAATCTATGAACCTCCCAAGACATCGCAACCAGCGCCCAGCTCGAAATCCACCACCATCGACGACCTGATGAAGCAGTACTTCGAGTCCGTGGAGGAAAACTTCCCTAGCATTGTCTCTAATGTGGTCCGGACGACTACCAAATTGGAAGCTCCCTCTACGTTTCTCTCAGAGGCTCGTTGTAAGCTCTGTAATATGCCTGTGGCCGATGGAAGGTTCGGGATTCACGGTTGGGGCGGAGATCAAGAGGATGGTTTGGATATCTCTGGCAAACCGAGTCGTGAATTGTGTTATGGATGTACCAGGTCTGTGCCGCCAACGGTAACCCTAAGTCAAGGGGTTAAATGAGAAAGTAACTGCCCACAATTACGACACAAAGCTTAGGAGACCCGTAGACGGTCCAATCTGTCAAATCAAGCAAAGGATCATCTCCAATCAATTTATCAGCAAACGCCACTCCAGCTGTCGGGTTACCGAGATCCGGGCCAACGGCACCAAGTTGTCTTTCCACTGGTACACGTACATAAGCGGTTAGCACTGTTTAAGTAAAGTGTTGACGAAGGATTGCAAGCTTAAAGTGAACCCGGGGCCGAAGAATGGCATAAGAGAGAGATCTTAGGATATGTGGCTTCAGTCTGCCATGGAAGTACTTTATTCTCATGGCGGAAGAGAGAAAAGGAACATACTAGATAAATGAAGTCTGTTTCCTCTAGACAAATTGCAGGTATTGGTGTGATTCAGCCCTTTTACTCCTACAAACCG